>BCLG01003602.1:2809-27865 GCA_001602295.1 Zoysia matrella
GCTCTTCACAGCTCCAGGACCCGATTGCGTAGGCTTTTGGGATCCCTATCTTGGAGGACGGATGACGCCAGTTAAAGCTTGTGGACGGGTCTTGTGTGTTCGTCGGGGCTACGACGGTAGTTCCCGATGACGCATCCCGTGGGTCCAGGTGCATAACCTCTGCAGAGTTTTAGTCGATGCGCATTGCCACGTTTTTTTGAAGGACACCACCCTGAGTTGTGCTCCTCGTTGAGTAGTTTTGTTTTTCTTCCTCCTCTCCTTTTCTAAATGTTTTTGACTCCGGCCTCTGAGCTGTGGCCGAGTGTGGAGATTACATCGGCATTAAAATGAACCCTCGCCTGAGATAACGGAGATCTCTGCGGGGCAAGATAATAAAATTTGACAAGTTTGAAAATAAAGCTTTATTGCATACTTTAAATAAAATAAAATGTTTAAAACTTGCATTTAGCACTTGAGTCATGCTCTTACCCTTGAAACCTTTTGCATACATGCATTGATGTTAGGTAGTACGCGGTTTGCTGAGTATTCGTACTCACGGCTTTCTAATTTGTTGTTTTCAGAGGATTCTCTCAGTTTCGACTTCGACTACGTCTCTGACGGCCCGTGACGTCCGCTCCTGCGCTCGAGTTAGCCTGTGTGGAGGAGGTTCGCTACTGTCGCCAGGATGATGCTTCCGCCGCTGCTTTTGTTGGTTTCACGATAAAGATATATCCGCTCTGAGATATTTCCGGCCTGCGTGCCGATGAACCCCTTTGGAGGATTATATTCTAATCATTTTACTCTGATCTGCTAATTTTCTAATTTGTTTCTTGTTTAATATTTCTGTTATGGTTCTTTGATTGATCGTTTGTGATATCGTGATTGCCAAACTCCTGGGATTGGCAACGTCACGTGAGATCGGGACTTATGGAAAGGTAAGTGAAAACCCGGTCATTACAAAGAACATATATAGGGATTAAAGACGATGGCCTCAACTCTGATAACATCTAATATTGTATATTTATTTTTGACTTGTAGGCGCTGAAAAGGTTGGGAGGACTTCCTGAGTACTAAAATCACAGTTCGAGAAGGTAATGGCGAGGTTTTGAGATTTGAAACGAATGCTTCAATGTGTCTTTTGGGAAGGAAAAGGCTGAACAACTCCCAGAGTGTTTTAGAGGATTCCAACACCTAAATTTTGGCTTATATTTGTGTCAAGATTTGTGCCTTAGATTTAAGAAGTACAGCACTCCAAACGAAAAAAATTCGTGTCACAAGACCTCCGAAAACATAATTTTTTTTGTTTGCATCCTAGTTACAGTTGGTTTACACAATAATTACAGTTATGTTGCACTAAAGTTACAGTGACCTTTTGTGTAACTTTTAGTATTCCCTCCAGGTATAAAAAGGAAATCGTTTTGAACATCTTCAAAAGATAACGTTGACTCTTATTTTTTTACAAAAAAAATGTTTATTGAAAATTTTAATTTATAAAATATTTTTAAGACAAATCTAATTATATGTTTTTTATATTTTAAAAATTAACAAATTAAATATTATTTATAATTTATATTCCTAATGTTTATCCATAATAGTATCCAAAATGACTTCCTTTTGACACAAGAGGGAGTAATATTTATGTAACTATCGAATGATGATGATGTAACTAAAATTTTGACAGTAGAACCCATAAAAATGCTTGATATTTTGTTACGAAATAGATCTAAACAAGTTAGAGGGCTAAAAAAATCAAACGTTGGTTTCAGTAGCGAAGCTAGAGGTCTGAACACCCAAGTGCACACTATAAAATTCATGTGACAATACTGCCTCCGGTTCTATAATTTCTGACGTTTTCGACAACAACAAGCTCCAAAATACAACTTTTACTTCTATTTTCATAGTAGTTTTTTTTTTTCCTAAAAATGACATACGTATATCATTATGAAAGTGCTTATAAAAACAAATCCAATAATATATTTTTACATTTTCAAACTTAACGATTTAAAATTTATTTATAATTTATATTATCAAGTTTGATCAAGTTTTGTCTAAAATGTCAACAATTATAAAATCAGAGGGAGTAATTGTTATTTTTTTTATTAAAAATAGTGTTATATTCATATATACACTTATGTCATACTGCTCATTAAAATAGTTACTGTTTTATTAAGAATAGTTATATATTTATATATATAATTAAAAAAACCAAACAAATATCATAGTGAAATTTTCTCCATTTTTTTTGTTTCTTAACATAAATAATAAAACTCTTACTACAATATAATTTCAAAAAATAAAAGATAGCACTTTTTTTGTTTGTCTATTATTTCTTAGGAAAGATCAGTAATAGTATATAACACACTGATCAGGTATCCGCTGTGAAGTAGCAGCGCTGCATTTTTAAATTAATATTATTCACCCATAGATTAATGATATTTGATTTCTATTTGTGTCATGTTGCCTGTGCCCTAGGGACTCTCAATTAGTTCATTAGTGTTAAAAAATTTAAGTGTTGTAAAAGAAATCATTTGAAAAATGATGAAACATATCACTATTGTTGAAAATGACCAAATTCTTTTATCTATTTATAGGTAAAATTAAATTGCAAAAGGAATTACAAATCTTAAAATGATAAAAAATTGAATTTGCGCTCACAAATCTTGAAACTTTTATTAAGCGATATCTAGCTCATAATTGTAACTCTATTTTAATAAATAGAAACCTCTCTTTTTCTATCGGAAAAAAACTTCGTCGCACCAAAGCAAATCAACCGAATGATACTTCTTCTGTTCTCCGACCGTTGTAACGGATTGCCATCACATAGTTCATGCCCGTCATCTGCCTTTACAAATCAACCGAATGATACTTCTCCCCTTCTCCGACCGTTGTAACGGATTGCCACCACATAGTTCATGGGAGGAAATTATAAAGGACCCGGGTCATTCAGAAATCCAGTAGGACCTCGCCTCCCACAAGCCACCTATTTTTCCCAATCTCAAAGAAATTAACTAATCCAACCCATAATCCCCTCGTGTGGCCGTCTCCATGCGGTGCAGCCTGATGCTAACCGAAAAGGCAATGCAGGATCAGTTTTACATAAAACTGAATATGTACGTATTGCTTCTTCTAAGGATAAATTATTTATTAGCCATCCAAAAATTTGAAGTTTTTTATTAGTTACTTAAAATATTTTAATTTTTATATTAACCGTCAATGTTAGCTTTTTTTTTCTTTATTCACCACTTCTATCCTTTTGGTAAAAAAAGACTTATTTGCTCTTATACAATTTTTTTACTACTCTCGTTGTCTCAAATTATACTAAGTGAGTATAGAGTCCTCTAGTTTTCACAGATTATAAATCATTTTTGCTTCTCAATATAATTTCTCGCCTCCTAGTACTTCTCTGTCTCTATTTGTCTCATCATTTTTTTTAAAAAAAAATTCCACCATTTACACTCTCCTTAATACCCGTGCCTAAATCCAAAATAATTTATAAATTAGGATAGAGGAAGTATTTTTCATCACTGGACTTTGTTGAAACTAATTTTCTCTTACAAATTTACACTATGCCCCACGAGCTTAAAAAGAAATAAAATAGTTCAAACAAATTTTAAATTTTAAATTTGAATATGATTTGAAAGTGAAAATTATTCATTGTGAAAATTTTATAATCCCTAAAACTCGACAACGTGCACTAAGATGGGTAATAAAGAAACTTAGGCCTCGTTTGAATCAAGAATCCGGATTATGGATTATTGGATTTTAAAATTCGGATTTTAGGGTTCATAAATATCTGGCGTTTGGATTATGAGATTTTTGTTGGATTCTTCGATTCTATTATCTAAATTTTAAAAATTAAAAATCTCAATTATTTAGATTATGTGATTTTATCATTGTAGATATATTAATTTGCATTATGGTATAAAATTTTGAATAATATTTAGATCTATGAGATTTTATAGGATTTTATAATCTTCTAAAATCTCTAACCGTTTGAAAGACTCACATTTTTTTATCCGGATTCTTAGAATCTAACTGGATTCAACGGGGCCTTATTAAAAAATGATAAATGGGTGAATTAGTATTTTAAAAGGTTAATATCGATGGTTGATAAATAAATTACAATTTTGACGTGGATAGTAAGGGACCGTTTAGCATTGAGGCTGCACTGCGGAATACGGAGATGCCGCGCGGGGATGGTGGGATCTAAAGAATTGCTTTGAGATTGGGAAAAAAAAATACGTGGCTTACAGGAGGCTGAGTCCTATTCGATTTCCGTAGGGTCCTCTATAATTTCCTCCCATAGTTCATACCCGTCGTCTGCCTTTACAAAGGCGAAAACAACCGCTCAGTCATTAACGGCCGAGGCAGCTCCTGGCCGGATCCGACGGTCGAGGCGCGCCGAGCCAGCGACTCACCCAGCCATCGTCCTTGCAGGCTCGCAGCACTGCAGCTCGCTCACTCGCCGCAGTGTGTCGTCGCCCGCCCTCCAGCGGCCAGCGGCTGCCACCACGGTGCCACCACCCTCCCCTCAAAACGCCAAAATTTTCCCCACCTCTCCACCCCGCTTTCCCCTCTCCCGAGATCCCGTCCGTGGCCGCCACGTCCGGCGCCCGGATCTGGCCCTGACCCCGCCATTGCCGGATCCGCGCTGGGCGTGCCCCGTGCCGTCGCGCTTCCAGCCATACCGGTTTCCCGATCCGGCCAGCCTGTTGATTTCCTCTCCTTCCGGCGTGCTTTCTTGGTCCGGCGAATTTGCGGCGTTCCCTCGCCGTCGTTGCAGGAGAATTGACCGGCGCTCGGTGGCGCCGCAAAAGTGCTGTCCTTTCTTTGGCATCCCCCGCCCCCGGAATTTGCGCGGCCGTGTTTTTGGGAGGCTGGGCTCTGTCCCAATGGCTGTTTAATCCGCGTGATTCGATGTGGTGTCCCTCGCGCCGGATCTCGCCGCAATGTGGAAACAATTTATTGGCAAGCTGTCGCGGAAATCGATGAAGTCGAGCTCACGGAGAGGCGGTGGCGAGGGCTCGCCGCCGATGAAGCAGTCACCGCCACCGCGTCCACGGGAGAATGGGGCTGCGGGGAAGCAGAACGTTTCGTCTCCTCCGCCCGCAGGGAGCGCTGGAGTCGAGGTGCGGTCTAGGGAGGACGGCTTCGTCCAGAAGGTGAACATTTGCTGCGTGGTGTACGACTTCTCTGACCGGGGCAAGGAATCGCCGGAGAAGGAGAGGAAGCGGCAGGTGCTCATGTCCCTGGTCGATTGCATTGGCGCCGCAGACGAGCCCCTCACGGAGGTGATGATCACGGCGTGCGTGCGCATGTTCACTGTCAACCTCTTCAGGGTCTTCCCACCCAAGGTCCGGTCTGGCACCACAGCTTCAGAGACAGAGGAGGACGAGCCCTTCTTTGATCCATCCTGGTACCACCTGCAAGTGGTGTATGAGTTTCTCCTTAGGTTTGTGACATCGCCATTTGTTGATCCCAAGGTGGCCAGGAAGTATGTCGATAATTCTTTCATCTCCAGGCTGCTTGACTTGTTCGATTCTGATGATCCGAGAGAAAGGGACTGCTTGAAGACAATATTGCTTAGGTTATACGGCAAGTTCATGGGAAACCGTCCGTTCATCCGCAAGGCGGTGAGCAATATTTTCTATAGGTTTGTGTTTGAGACCGATCATCACAATGGGATTGCCGAGCTATTGGAGGTGTTTGGCAGCGTGGTAAGTGGGTTTGCCAAGCCACTGAAGGAGGAACATAAGTTATTCCTATGGAAAGCATTGATTCCGCTTCATAAGCCAAAATCAGTGGGAGTCTATCTGCCACAGCTAACATATTGTATTACACAATTTATTGAGAAGGAACCAAAGCTTGCCGGGACTGTGATCAGAGGCCTATTGAAGTACTGGCCTGTTACAAATAGTCAGAAGGAAACGATGTTCCTGGGAGAGATGGAGGAGGTGCTGGAGTTGACTGACATGGCTGAATTTCAAAAGTGCATGGTTCCGTTATTCCGGAGGATAGCAAATTGTCTGAATAGTTCTCATTTTCAGGTAAGTTTCTTTTAAAATCAGACAAGTAATTTTAAGTAGTCCACTCCTTGTTAATTTTTATTTAGCTGTCTCCTCTCTATATGCTTCATTACGCTTTTCTGTTCATTATTATTCCTATGACGAGCAATACAAACATGAAACACTTCCATATCATTTTTTTTCTATGATAAGAGATTTGAGCACATCTTTTTTATCAAGTAATAGTTCAAAGTTGTTTGATGATAAGATCGTTTGCTTATTTTAATTCAGGAATGTGTTTAGTAGCTCCTTTCCTTTTCAATATGCTTTTTCTAATTCACCATGTGAAATGTGAAAAAGAACTCAGACCTATGGGGGCTAAGACAGCTCCAGGCATTACACTAAGAAGAATGCCTTCTCACAGGCTGAGAAAACCTCCGAACCCCTACCCCTCTCTTACACAGAGGCACCATAGCCATGTGTCACAGTTCATATTGTAACAGTTCCATTACATGGTCCATTGTGCCTTTTGACATAGTGCTTACTAATTAATGATAATTCTTAGTGGTTAAACTCTTGTTGGCGAAACTGAGACCCCTCTTATGTTACTGGCTTACAATTGAAGCTGGTACTTCACTTTCCTTTCTGTGGCTTCAGCCCATTTGTTTTTAACATAGACTCAGAAATGCCATATAAAATTCTAGTTCTGTATTAAAATCAATCCCAGTGAGGCAACAAAGATCGAACCCTCAGTCCAAAGGGAGATAATAGAAATTTGAAAGCTATTGGGGCGCTAACATACTGGAATCATCTTGAATGGGGTATAAGTACATGAATCATCACAATGTGATGCTACTTTGTACTCCCTCCGTTCTTTTATATTTGATGCTGGTTACTTTTAATTTTGAACTAACCAGCGTCAATATAAAAGAGCAGAGGGGGTAGGCTCCGGTTATGGTATGAATGCAGATAGTTTTACTTAGTAAATAGTAGGAATGTGCACTTTGTTCAGCTTGACAATCAACTATGGGGAATTGTTATTTTTCGTTTGTAGATAAGACATGACTCATTTTTCTTGTATATATGACCCTGTCATCTTGCTATTTTCTCAGTTGGTAACTGCATAAATGCAAGATTTTGATACAGTCTTGTGTTCAACAATATATATTGCAGTCTTGCATAAAAGGTCACCTTCGAAACTGAACCACTGCTTCTTTTTTTTTTTTGCAGGTTGCTGAAAGAGCCTTGTTCCTGTGGAACAATGAGCATTTGTTTGATATGATTTCCCAAAATTGTCAAGTAATCCTACCGATTATATATCCAGCACTAGAGAGGAATATCCGTTGGCATTGGAACCAGTCAGTCCTCAACATTACGATGAATGTGCGGAAAAAGTTCCTCGACATGGATGAGAGATTGTTCTTGTCTTGCCAGAACAATTTTGAAGAGGAAGAAGAGAAGTGAGCAGCGACTGAGGAGCGGAGACGGCTTATGTGGGAGCGGGTAGAGCTTAGCGCAGCCTGTGGGTACCAACCAGTGATAGCTGACACAAGCTTTCCATCACCCCCTTCATCAGTCCGTCTGGTTGCCCCCACCGTGACATGACATGGGATCAATTTCACTCTGATTTCACCTCTTGCTAGCTAGCTAGATGAAGTTGCTTGCTTCTCTGGGGTTACACAAGGCATTTTGTCACCTTTGTAAGCCCCCACCAAAGTCTGTAATTAATAGCTGATGATTGAGGACAAATGCGTTTGATTTTGCATGATGCATTCTTGCAACGGGCAAGCATTTCTTGCCTAAATCTTGTCTTGTTATAGCAGAGTGGTCTGTGTATTCTGAACAGTATGAATTGAATGAGGAAAGTGACAAGTTTGTAGTACTGTGTGTCAATTTTTCCTTTTTGTGGGCAAGTATGTGCACTACCTTTCTTTTCTTGTATATTTATAGTGTGTAATCAGCAGCACTTGCCGCAGAACAAAATGTCTAATTGGTCTTTCCAACTATCTGTTATTTCCCCATTATTTCCATGGATGTACTTCGAATGAATGGATGGTCGAATATAAGGTTATTATTACAAGCGCTTCCTCAGGACCTTGGTTTAAGCCTGAGGGTTTTTCATCACTAAACATATACATTAGTTATTTTTAACAAGATTAATAGTAAACAAAGTGATTCTCTGTTTGCAATACAAAAGGATGTTGCCAACGCAAAATAAACACGTTTAAGAAAACCAGTTCACATGAATCACGTTAGTTGCACACACAGAAAACATGTAACCCAGCAAAGCTTTTCATATGGGCTAACTGCAAATGAATTTTCTCTATTAATTTTCTTTTCCTTCAGTAACATGATGTTAAAACAATACTTGCATCCTTCACTACATGTAAGATAATTAATAATGGCTGTTACAAGATTTGCTGTTCTACTTCATCAATCTGAGTGTCTAGTTATCACCTGCGATGTGGCCCAGCCATTGATCCGTGGCACATCAGAAGATATATGTGCAAGCAAACGCAGTCAGCACGGCTGTCAAGAACACAGAAACTAAATTGACCCCATTGTTATCCAGTATGTTCATTCCTGAAATCCTTGTCACGGTTGGACCATCTATTCCGACTACCTAAACAAACATATGAAACAGCAAACATTAGCTTTTGAACAAGAAGTTATATGAGTAAACTTTAGACATTGACAAATCCATATAATGGAGGATGGATTACTTTTTTACGGACACTGCAGTACCCGCTGTACTGAACTGTCGCACCCAAGAACGAATCAATCAGACTTCCACATAGGCCAGCAGCTGTAGCCAAGGGTATAACCAGCAGCTGCCTCCAAAATACATCAGGAGCACACTGAGTGGTTACGAACCCTATCAGCACGAATGCAAGCCCAATCGAGAATCCAGCCGCTGCTGCTGCGAGAAGTCCATCGATGGTTACACCACCATTGGTTCCCTTTCGCACCCTCTGATAAAATGTGATGTGAGAGCAACAGTGAACAAAATGATGCTAATGGTTGGTGCAACTGAAAAAGAAATTGTGGTGCAACTGCAAACCTTGAATGTTGTGATAATTCGTGGTTCAGCTTTGCTGAGAATTCCAAGCTCAGAAGACCATGTATCACCATTACAGCAAGCATAATGTCCAATAACACCGCCAATAAGAGCAGTTACAACAGTCGATTCCCTTGAATCCAAGCACCTATCTGTCCCTCCAGTAACTAATGATAACAAAACTACCAAGATACTTGCAATGCCGCTATTTGACAAAACTTGCTTCCTGCCAATAAGAGTTGGGTGCACCTGCATTAGAAGGATTTAGAAGGGAATTTTCTGAAATTGGACATCCATCTCAGTTATGGTGATGCTAACATGTTTTAAAAAGTATAAAGCATAATAATCAGATAAACATGGGTGAGTAGGGCGATATTAACATCAAAAGAGAAACTGGACGTAGATTTTATTTGCTTGCACATAAGCAATTTTTTGCAAAAGACTGAAATCTATGTGACACAGTTTACAGAACAGTATGAAAAATATCTTTACTAGACATGATGAGCTCCCATCAGACTCAAAACGATATAATTCTTATAAGAAATTTCAAATTCAAGGACACCAACATTGTAACAGGTACATAGCTAGCTATGCTCATTTACGACTCAGATTAAAAGCATAACAAGCCCTTGGTTCGTTCTTTCAATACAAATTCGGTATCTGTGAAGAAAATAATCAAATACGGCTCTCGCTATCATAATGCTTATCTCTTCTATCAAATTACCTACTTTGTAATTTAAGAAATAATCTGAAGTTTATATAACTGTTAATTTACTCCCAAAATATAATCAAGCACATCCATATATAGTGGCCAATTGTCAGAGATTGGAGCAGCAGAGACAGCGATCTCACGCACCAGTTGCGCTGCCCGCCCTCCTTGAACTCGGGGTCGAGCGCACGCTTCCTCGCCTCACCGATCCTCGTCACCCGCGATGACGTGAAGAAGAACACCAGCAGCAGCCCCGCGAACCTGCACGGCGCAAACTCGAGATCCCATCACGAATTCGAACTTCCGCCAAATACTGTCTCCAAGAAAAGAGGAGCTTCTCTTACCTGTACCCGGTGACGGTGTGGGCCACCATGGCTGGTACGCCGACGAAGACGGCGCTGGAGTCGACGGACTTGCGCCGGACTGCGCGCGCCGCGATGGCGCCGCCCGCGGCCACCGCCACCGCCGCGCGGATCCAGATGCCGCCGTGTTGATCCATTGGGGCGACGGTTTCGCCCCAGGGCCGCGAACGCCGCCGCAGCCAATTGGCAACACAGATTCTTGCTAGATCGATATGCGCTTGAGTACGCGTCTCGAAGCTTTCGTCGTGGCTTGTGGCTTTGGTGATTCCTGGTTGTTATTCTGAGATTTCTTCAGGTTTAAGCCGTCGTTACATGTATGGCGAATTTTACATGGACCCCCTCCCAACAATGCATTGACTAATGACTAGGGTAATGTGGGCCAGGATTTCTTTTAAAGTACTCCCTCCACTTTTTAAATATTGACACCAGCATTGAGTCCTTATATTATCTTTTATTATTCGTTTTATCTAAGTAACAAATAAGTGTAAATTATTAGTCATCTTTTAAATACCTTTAATGATAAAACAAATCATAAAAATAGATAATATTTATTATATTTTTAAATAAGACATGGTAAAAAATAATTTTAGAAATCAACAATGTCAATAGATTATTCGTTTTATCTAAGTAACAAATAAGTGTAAATTATTAGTCATCTTTTAAATACCTTTAATGATAAAACAAATCATAAAAATAGATAACATTTATTATATTTTTAAATAAGACAAATAGTAAAAAATAATGTTAGAAATCATCAATATCAATAGTTTAAAATGGAGTAGAGAACTTCTACTGTGGAGTCAGGAGATGCATGAGGAACCAAACAAGCTTAAAATTTGCGGGTTTCTCATCTACTTCCTCCAGTTTTTAAAATTTTAAACATTTTGTACTAATCAATGTCAACATTTTCAAACCAGAGGGAGTACATTTTGCAGGACTAATAAATAAAAAGTCAAGAGGAATCAGCAAGGGGACAGCAAAACAGTTCGATGCACTAATGGAAATTTGAAAAAGTTGATGCTCCAGTTCGTCTTCCAAACCATCTATCTTCCATACATCTCCAAATTAAACAACATTTCTAGGTAACTGTATTAATTATCCTGAATGTTGACATTAGCTAGCTCAAGTCATCAAGCAAAGCATCTGGGATTGAACTAAGGGGCTGTTTGGATGGGCACCAACGCCCACACACGCAGATTTGGCGCATGTTTAAAACCACCCCCACGCTTTTCCAAAGTTTGGCGAGCCCATGCCTCATAGTAGCAACACAGTTTAATGGCAAGAGATGCAGGCAAGAACAACCGCCAAGATTTGGCAAAGTAGTTTTGGTGAAAATCCAAACAGACCCTAAAATCTTCCCCTTCCACGCCCTCGCCCTCGGCCCCTTCCCCGGCCTCGCCCCCGCCCTCGAAAATCTCTTCTCCCACCACCCATTTCGTCAGGGCCACTGAAGCTGAACATGCTCATCCTTAAACGTTCAGCATCTGAACTCTCTGCCCCACCATTCGAAAAATCTGGCTTGCCCTGCAACACATCTTATTTCCGTCAGAATCAATAATTTTAACACAGGAATGATTGCAAATCTGGAAAGGAACACGTTAGGAAAGGGAGCAAAACTAACATGGATATCATCTAAATCTAGTTGCTCCTGCAGCTGCCTAGCCAATTCCTCATCTCGACTAGTATCTTGCATGTAGCTTTCAGCTACAGGCTTGGAACCCATGGCTTTTCTTTTCTCCCATTCATCAAGGGTAAAGACCTGAGTGTCTTCTTGCCTACCTTTGCCCTTGAATCTCAGACCCCGATCACACCTCTCTTCAGGCACACCCAGAGCCATTTTCTGCAGTAGCTTCTGTGCAGCAGCTTGGTTTTGAACTGGAACAGCTTCGCTGACTGCGCAATGCGAGAGAGTAAGTCTCCAAGTTCTACCTGCCTCTGATAAGAAATGTTGAGTAATTTGATATGAGGACAGATTTTGGAGACCAACCTTCTTTAGGTCTACTAACTGAAATACTCTGTTTGGCTTCAACTTTGGTTGATGTTGACTCTTTGTTCGCATCATTCGGAAGAGGTTTCCCACCAAAATTAACAGGCACGCAATCATGACTAACTGCCAACCTCCTATCTTTATAATCTGGTACAGCAAAAGGCAAAAGGAAGTCAGTTCACATATTACAGTTACATCGACAAAACCTGAAAGGTTTTCAAACATGCACTGCATGTAGAAAACAATATTTGTACGAACACCTTCACTGCTAATGTGAAAATCCAGTGCATAAATTACAACCAGGTTTCCTAAATAAGGAGGTAATGCAGCCCACTTTTTCCAGAAAGACAAGGAAACAGTCCACTGCCCAATTAATGGTGCTTGTACAGTTTTGCCAAACCAAACAGTTGCTTCCCATGAAAATTCAATTAAGTATAATTACTTAAGAGATAGTAACACTATACAGTATAACATCATTACATAAAGGAAAATCATGAACATTTGGTGTGCCATCCATGTGGGCTTCACATATCACAACCGAATTTTATGATGCTGTATTGTACTGAAAGTAGGCAATTACACATAACTACACCATTTTAATGAGTGATAGACAAGTGGAAACATTAAGAGAGATTCTGTGAATGGTTACCACTTACCAGGATATAGTTGCGCTTTGGTCATCCTGCGGGAACACGCTTCAATACCTAACTTCTCGAATGGAGGAGGCCCAACTCCATCATTACTCTGAGATAGCCTCAAGGATGGACGAGACAAACCAGAGAATTTCTGATTCATCTGCCATTCATCATACAAGGATTGGACAGTCCCCCCAATGACACTCACATTGTTTGCATTTAAACACAAAATGCCGTTATTTATAGGAATTTTATTCTCAAGGCGAATCTGTTGAGTAAAAAAGGAGGAAACATGCATGTCAATGTATTGTTTAATAAATTGCAAAATGTATCTACATTGCAAGTAGGGTATGATTTCAAAAATGGTGAACGTGAGTCAAAATGTTAGATGGCCACTGAGAACTATCTTGTACAATTCCAACTCAACCAATAATTCATACTTACTCAAAAAGCATAGGGATGCATGTAGAGACGGATCAAGGGGCAGACAACCAAGTGTGATAGGAATTGCTATCTCCCAACCCCATTCTAGCGTTACACCACTATATAGAGTTACAACAACATCTCAAAGAACATTATATCACACAATTCTTACTTTCCATCATCCTTTACTTTTGTTGCCCTTTTTGTGTTGACATCTCCTTTTTGTTTGACCTTGTAGAATTCACATTTAGCATACACCAACTTGTTTGGGACTAAAAAGGCTTTGTTGTTGTTGTATTCATGCCAGATGCATGACGTATCACGTAAAAACATGAATACAATACATTCCAATGTTTTTATCCATTTCTAACATCACGTAGTATGAAACTAATCTTTAGATTCTTACTCAGATGATATTGGTATTCAAACTTAAACTAGAAGTCTTAAACTGCGTGCATAGTCTTCAATCTGATTATGAATTTGCTATTGCATAACTCAAAACTAGAGGCCCAACATTGTCGACTGACCTTGGTACCTGGAGCAATCTCTTCAGCGATAGCCGGGATAGGAGAAAACTCTATGCCTACAGCTTCGGACATCCCATCAGTGAGACCAAAGCGTAGAAGACGGCGCTGCTGCGGGTTCTTGAAGGAGGCGTCAATGCTGCTTTGATATATATCTCTTACAGATAATACCTGAAACGAAAACGTCAACATATGCAAATAGCTATACAAACAATCCAAGATAGAAAAGATAGCAGGCAGCTCCTAGCGCACCAGGAGACCTGCAGAATGCCCACTTTGAATCAATTTGTGGCGAGCACACGCTACCATAATTTGTAATGTATCATCACACATCATAGAGAGAGACGTATCATAATGAGTTAGGCACCATTGTTTTGTGCCATTCCCCAATCTGAACCGTACACATCCTGACATCCAGTGATCGCGGGCCAATCGGACCGAAAACTAAGAAAAAGTTCGTAAACAAGGCATTTTATTCTGACATTCTGACACAAGTAGAGGTACCTGCAGTACGATAGGGCCGTGGAGGTACGAAGGCCGCTTCGCCGTGGCGGCGGTCGTTGCCCGGTCGGGAAGGGACTTGCCGCCGAACACCCGCAAGTCCATGTCGACGAGCTCGGACTCCAGAGCCTCCGGCGACGGCGAGGGGGAGGAGCAGAGAAGGGCTCGGACTGACTCGTCGATGGGGTCCCGGAATCGCCACCCACGGGCGGCAAGGACCCGCAGGAGGGCATCCTCCTGGGGATTCAACGACGTACCGGGCGCTTCCGCTGCGGCGGCCGCCGCCGCCATCTGTGTGTGTCGGGTGGGGGGGGGGGGGTTGTAAAGAAGCGTTCGCCGGCGGTCGACTGCCCCAGCAGTCATTGCCAGACCAAATTCCCATGTACAAAGGCGGATTTGGCGTAGTCCGTAATAGCAGGCCAAAAGCGGATATTGTTGGCCCTTCGTCTCTGAAAATTGACTAGTACAGTGGAATTTTTTTTCCTTTTGCACAGTTAATTGGACACCAACCTTTTATCATACATTTGTTGATCTGATTGAAGTGATAAAAAAAGACTAAGTAGAAGATCCTGGTAGCAGTTCTGAGAAACTGGATAGAGTCTAGGCTGAAATTAAAATCAAATTTAGGGTTGAAAGGCACTGTGAATCCGTGTTGCGCAGCGTTTTCCATTTTCACGTGGCTGTCCCTACATGTGTGAACGGTCATCAGCGCCTGGTTACCTGTGCTGTGGCAAGAACACCGGCTTTGATCATGGAAGCTGAAATTAGATTTTGATCATGGTCAAAGATAAAAGAAAATGAGGAAAAAGTTACGAAAAAAAAAAACTCCAGTCATTCAGTTGTTTTTTTCTGCCTTGATGTTTCTTTGTTTAGGCGTTGGCTTGTTGGGGCCGGAGACTTGCGAGGGAGAGGAGAGCTGTTGAGCGAGCGAGCGAGCGGATCAGTGGGTGATCCCAGGAAAGCGGATTTTGTGACGGGGGCAGCACGTGCGGGAGGCTACCGTGCCGTCCGTTCCGTCGTCTG
Organism: Zoysia matrella; assembly: GCA_001602295.1. Classification (NCBI taxonomy): domain Eukaryota; kingdom Viridiplantae; phylum Streptophyta; class Magnoliopsida; order Poales; family Poaceae; genus Zoysia; species Zoysia matrella. The sequence goes on from BCLG01003602.1 coordinate 18,016, forward strand.
GACGGTCTCCTGCGCGCCTTGTTTTTTTAGGGGCCATCTTTTAGCCCATTTTGCCCGTTGGCCCGGGGGAAGCCCCTGCACGACAGGCTCGCGTAGTTTTTTTTACTTGGTGATCTCAGCCAGAGGTAACCAACGCTCTCGCGGCCAACCGGCCAGATGGTTGCATCCTTATTGCGCTAGTCTCGGGTTCAAGCGCCGGCTTCTCCCCTAAAAATCTTCTTGGGTGGTAGTCTGCCAGGGGCGAAGCCAGCACCGTGAGCCACCCGTGTCATCACCAATATTTAATGATGTCATTAGCACTATAAACAGAAATTAAATAATAATTTATAAAGGATTTAACGAAAATCATAAGGGTCAGCTGACACCGTCAAGCATGGGTAGCTTCGCCCCTGCAGTCTGCCAGACAAAGATTTTAGATCCCAGCCAGCGGTTGTTGCCTCAGGGGAAATTCTTTACCTTTCCCCATATCTTCCCACGGCTCCTATCCGTGGGCACGCTTCTGTTCTTTGGTTGTTTGAAAGGTCAGTATTTACAAACGCAAGGTGCATGAGTTAAATTTTTTTTTCTTGATCAGAGATGCTGAGCCTGTAAACTTCACACCATCAATGGCCGTGCCCGTGTGATATCAACTTCTGTATCACATACTGCAAATGCAAATGCCCCTAGGAGCAATGTCGGAGAAGATTCAAGTACTAGTATCTGTATCTCCAACCACTGAAAACGTATGTTCCTGGGTTCAAGACACAGATACAAAAAGTCACATTAGAGGCTGCGATCCACAGCTAGATAGCGACCGGCTCTTGTACTCGCCATTTTCGTTGCATTCTTCTTCCTGGTCAGTTTTCTCGCCACCTCACCTGCCTCCAACCGGACCGTTTCATCGTGTACCCGGGCCGGTCACAGCGACCTTGCTCTGCTTGCCACATTTAACACCGCCCAATGGAACCCAGACAGTACTCAAAATTGGAAAACAAAAAAAATCAAGAAGCTTGAGAGGGATGTGCGGAAGCGGCGCATCAATTTCCTGCCAACACACGGGGTGGTGCAGGTGTCTGCAAAAACGACTCCTGAATCTATGCTCCGAAAGAAACGGAGTACCTGTATTCGACTACAAATAAGCATGAAGTACTATTGTACTAATGCTTTCGGTGAACAGCACAGTCAACTGTCAGGATGCAATTGGTAGAGGACATTACCTGCCGGTCCTAACCATCGAAGACAAAGTGCAGCAGTGAGCAGCTAAGAAGGTGAATACGCCATGGAAGCGGAGGATACAAATCCCATGCATTGGTTCAATCAATGCAGATGGATGTAGCTTCCGGCACAGTAAAAACAGAGGTGAGCAGAGACCTACAGTAATCTCTGCAGTAGTGTTGTAGCATATTGATTTGGTAGCGTCAATAAAGATTACTGTATCGTTATTTTATTGTACATTTACACTGTAGCGAATGATCTTATCTATCCAATTTTGGTCCAACGATCCGGGGATGATCCCAATGCTGCGTAATATTCATTCTCTGCATTGTACAATCCAATGCAGGACTTCGATCCGGAAATGGCTTCTCATGTGACGAGGCCATCGCGTCTTTCGATTTTGAGATATACTAAATGCTGTTTTTTTAACAGAAGTGACTAAAAATATAGTTTCTCCTGAGTGATTCTATGTGTTGACTAAAAATTTTCTCCTGAGTGATTCTCTGTGTTGATTTTAAGAGTTTATCTTAAATAATCAAATAAAATCAATTTCAACCACAAAATCACTTCACAGTAAAATCAAAAGTGAATTCAGATAATCAAGAGCTTTCAGCTCTGCCAAAGAGTCCCTAAGAATCCATGGATTTTGCTGAGGGCTATTAATTCCTTGAATTAGTACAGTCGACTGATCAAACTGAACTTTTTTTGTCCTCTGTTGTGTGACCTCTCATGTATACTGGCCAATGAACCATGCCGGGCCGAGGCCTCTTTCCGAACGGCCCGGCACAGCTCGTGGGCCGCCTCCTTCGGTCCAGGCACGGCACGGCTACTCTTATACGGGCCGTGTTGGGTCAGTAGCCCGTCGGGCAATTCATGCCGAGCTGGCATGAGGCCAGTTCCAATAAAAAAAAACTCTCGAGATTCCAAATTTTACCCAAACAATCATACAGATTACCCAGAATCTAGATTTCAAATTTCAGTAAAATTTCACACAGATTTCAGATCACAGAATAGTTAGTTACAGATTAAACATCGACAAATACAGAATCCAGATTATAAGATTTACAGATAAACTTTGATCATACAGGTAACAAAATATAGTCATACAGTACAGATTATACCTCGAGCCTTCGACAAACACAGTTACCAGTTCACACTTTACAGGTTCATAGACACATTGATAAATACAGATTATACTTTGATAATCACAGGTTCTGACTTCTGAGGTTCACAGAACTTCGACAACAGGCACAAAGCCTCACACGTAAGTCTTACATAACTAGAACCACACTCCTAAGATCACCGAGCTTTAAAAAGAGGCTGAGGTGCAAAAGGAGCTGCCTCGTTAAAAACCTTTAGGTAAAACCTCATTTCAACTAAATGAGGATAAAACCCTAAAGAAAAAAAGAATAAAGCCCAGGCTCTTTTAGTGATCTTACAAAATTAATCAGACCAGAACATGTCAATCAGAACCAGAGAGAATAGACTCAGTTGAAACGGAACCAGAACCAGAAGGTCCAGACCCAGAACTACCATCGAGGAACAAGTTTTTCATCCTGTCGACAAGTTCTGCATTCTCCATATTGTGCTGTTGCCGAGCATCACCTTGCTCCCAGTCCTTGAGCAGCGACAACATCTTCACATGTTCAAGTGTCAGACTCTGTCGACGTTCCTTAATCAGCCTGCCACATAAAGAAAATGCAGATTTCGAAGAGATAGTGAAAACAAGAATAGTTATGATATCTTTAGCTAAAATTGAGAGAATAAGATAAGTTTTTTTATGATTCTGCCACCATCTAAGCAAATTAAATGAATCATCAAATTGAGAAACAATATCACTTTCCAAATAAATGGTTAACTCTGAAGCATTGGAAGATAATATGGGGTTAGATATAGTTGGAACAGCAGTAGGAGTTGGTGTAGGTGGTCTTCTAAATATCCTATTCCAAGAGCATACCTTCTTATCTGGAACATTATGCAATGGTTAAGGCCTTTGCAGTCTTACAGAACCAAACTTAGACTCATATTTAGAAAATAAGTTACTTAATTCAGTTTTACTTCAAAGTGGTAAATAGAGTAATCATGGTTGTATAATTGAGACATAAACTGAAGTGTATTATTAAAACCAGTAATCTTAGCTGTAGGGTCCAAGATGAATGCAAAAGAATACAACAGAGAAATGTCACCTCAATACTTTAGGAATTTAGATTTCACAGGGACAACTACTTCTATAAGCTTTTCATCATTCTCATACTAGTTCAATTGATCAGCAATCTCTAGAATAACATGCATCGTTAATGTAGAGTAGGGTAATAAACACCAGACATTGAAACAGTGCATCTATAAAAAAGTTCAAGGAATTTTAAGATGTGTTTAGCAACATACCAGTGAGATTCAGTTAACAATAGACTATGGTAATAAGTACGGATAAAGACAGAAAAGATGTCCTTGTATGACACAATATGTCTGAGCATAAGATAAATAGCATTCCACCTAATATCCATATTCAAACCAAACTTACGAGGTCGAACCCCCATAAACAAGTAAAATGTTTTATAAGAAGCAATACGTTGGTTAGAGGAACTTAGAAATGAAATAGCAGTTTTAAAGTCCTCAATGTAATCTTTGATCTTTTTTAGTCCAGATTTTACAATCAGATTGATTATATGGCTAGCACAACATTGATGCAACAAATCAGAGCCAACATATGATGAAATCGATGGGCTTAAATGTTCAATAGCAGTGCTATTAGTAGAAGCATTCTCTAGTGTGATAGATAACACTTTGGAAACCATGCTAAACTCATAAACAACATGCAAAATGCGCTCAGCAATGTTAACACCAGAATGAGAGCAATCAATCAGCCTCATGCCAACAATGCGCTTCTCTAACTCCCAGTCATCAGTTACAAAATGAAAAACATACTAAAATAATCCTCCTTAACATTACCAAACCATATATCAGAAGTCAAACACACACAGGTAGCTCGATTCAACAATTCAATCACTGCAGATTTTTTTCAGAGCAAAATGTTTCTTAAGATCTCTAGTAGTGGTCTGCCTAAAAACATGCCTAAAGTGAGGATTATGTGCATTTCTAACATACTTTTCAAATACATGTTGCTCACCAATACTAACAGGCATATCAAATCTAGCAATTAATCTACAGAGCTTAGATCTAGCTACTTCAGAATTATAGAAAAAACTTTGAACATGACCATCATCACTGGAATGCAAATGAGGTTGAGAAGAAGAGCTACCTACAAGATTTTTCTTTTTGCATGATTTTACATGGCGCCGTAGATGATCAGTGCCACCAGTAGAGCTAGCAGAAAGCTCATATTTACAGTATTTGCATCGAGCACTATACCTGACCTCCTTACCATTGGTGACTCGCTTTAGCTCCTCCATGTCGAGCCAAACATCGGACGTCGACACCCTGGCCCGTGTCTTGTTGCCGGCTGTGCTGACCGTCGGCCTAGCGTTGTCGACATCAACAGGAGAAGCAGCACTGGCCCCGAACAGGGCCTCGGCTCCAGCGGCTACATCGTCTTCATCATCGTCCAGGAGACCTTGAACTCGCAGATCATCGTTGATGGAGCCTGCCATTGGAGACAACGAGCTTGATGATGCGCAATACTCTTAGATCCATAGCGACAACTACTCGATAAGATCTGCGATAACCGGCCCCAGATCCAGAGTAGTGGTGCATGAGTACCGGTGGCCATGAGGGTGTAAAAGGCGGTGGGCCAAAGGACGTGTCGGCGTGGCCTAGGCGTGGCGAGGATGGCGGAGCGATGGGCCAGTGCGGTGATGGTTCGGAGCGATCTACCAGCGAATGAACCGAGGACGAGGGAGATCTAGAGTTATACTGTTATGACAGGTGGAGGATGGTGGCGGAAGGCGACCGGTGCCGCTGTGTCAGGGTCGCCGGGGCGGCGGTTGGACGGTGGGAGGCGTCAAGACGGCGTACTCGAGGGGCCGGGGCTTCGCGCGGCGCGGGGGCGACTGGGGTTAGGGTTTGGCTGGGGCAGGGCTGGAGGCTAGTATACTTATATACCAAGCATTGACAGGCCGCTAAGGGGCCATTTGTACCATGCCCATGCCCGTGCCGGGTCACGACCCACGTGCCTTATCGTGCCTACGCTTGGCCTAACGGGCCCGAAGCCAGGCTTAGGCACGGCCGCGTCGTGCTTTGGGTCGACACAGCCCGCTAGGCCATTGGGTCGGGCCATGCCTGTGCCAGGCCAAATTGGTCGGGCCTCGTTCCGGCCTGTTAAGCTCGCCCAGCCAGGACTACTCTCATACCCTCCAAAATTGGATTATGCAACATGTACTACTCCCCTATTTCGCAACTTTCTGGGGAAGTTAATGAGCAGGGCAGAGGACTACGACTTCAGTGGAATGCGGACGCAGCGGGGTCAAACCTGAAACCTTTACTTACGCACTCCATCTCAAAATACTCATCGATAATATTTTTTTTTTAACTTTAGACATTACAGTACGTTTTAATCTCCATCTTACTCGTACGTTCTTTTATTACTGTCGTTCAGACAGGAACCCCTAGTTCTTTTTTAGCTCAACTTCAATATCTGAAACGACAAGAAATTAAGACCGGACGGAGGCTAACCTGTAATAAAGAAACAATTCCAATCACTATCACAATTTCATATTTTCCCGAGGGTAAGTAAAAGTGAAGTATACTTAGAAACAAGGAGAGTGAAGTGGGTAAGAACTAGTGGATGAGTGCACAACAAACGCAGTATACAGCCGTGCATTCACGCGCTGCCATTGCCAATCATCCATCTCCGCTAGTAAAAAACTTGTGAAGCAAGAGGCGGCTCGCCAATCAGCGGCAAGAACGGAGGTCCATCGATCTCCTGCAAGAAATGATCCTTCGATTGTGGCCGCATCCAGGATCCAGCACAGCACGGAAGCTTGCCAAGGACCTCTTTCCCAATCCCTTCCAAGAAGTTCCAACTCGCGTGCACAGGTCACAACAACACAGCCCCGCAGCACGGCGGCAGCGGTTGATGCCGCGCCAAAGGCCATGTGATCTCGTCGGCGCGGAGCAGTTTGTTGCTCGTACAACGGCCCCGGCCGTGGAGGTCTCGTCGAGTCACGAGTCCTGGCGAAGAACGAACGCACGCACTCTACTAGAAACCTTGGCCGTTACCGCCGACGCGCATCATTGCGCGATGTAGCAACGCCACCGGTCGCCCCGTGCGTGGTAAAGAGGATTCGAGATCAACGCCGCGCTTCGATCTCTCGTCTTCGTTGGTTGTTAGTACTAGTTGCGTTGGGAGTTTCGCAGCGTTCGGGCGTGCTGCTGTCTTGGCGTGACAAGAAAAGCAGCGTATGTTGCGAGGAGATCGAGACCGATGAGGCAAGAAAGGTTCGCTTGCTTGAAGTGGCTTGACAACGCCGAGGAGGCAAGAAAGGTTCCGGGAGTGGCTACCACCAGATCCGGCATGCAGAGGCGAATACTCCTACTACTCGAGAACGGAGACGTTCGGATCCATCGTCTGCAGTTAATTATCTGCCTGTCCCGGATTCTCAGATACCTGGGCCGCAGCACATACGTCTGCTTGTATAGTTGTATGCGTTGCGAATAGATGATCCTAGAAAATCTGCGTAACAATTGTCACATTTTTTATGTATATTTTTTTTACTTTTAATTAAAGCAGTATATTTTAAATTTATTATTTAATAAATAAAAATATAGTTATTTTAATATAAATAATAAAGTTTCATAAACATATACTTTAGTCTAAAAAGAAGTTATTGAACATAAGTATAATCTTTATTATCTATAAAATATTTAATAAAAAGTAATATCGGTACACTTTTAAAAAAGTATTTTTAAAACAAATTATTTCTAATTTTGTAAATTAATAAATTTAAAATTATTTCTAATTTATTATGGCAATGTTTGATTAAAATATTGCTTTCAAAGCTACTATTTTTTAGACCGGAGTTGTAAGCTAGAAAAAGATTGAATTTTAGTCCTCATAGTAATCAAAGAGTATTTTTAGGAGATAAAACAATTTAAGTTATCTAAATATACATTTTTTTATTACAGATAAAAGTTTTTAATTGTAATATATACTTGCAACACATAGAAGTAGAATAAATTTATAAGAACTTTTTATATCTTTTAGAATAATTTATTGAATCTATAGCAAAAGTAAATTTGATTTAACAAAATAGTTACAGTTAATTTTTTTATGTCTATGCTATTGTGTATGTATACTACCACATATTCTCTCTATTCTTAAATTATTGTTTACTGGTAATTTTTAATATTATTTTTTGATTATTCAACTTATCTAAAAAATTAATTCAAATATATAAAATTTTAAGTTGTGATTAAATAACTTTAACGATAAATCAAATTATAATATATAAAATTTATAAAAAATTAAATATAACTATAGTCAAAATTTATATTAAACCTGTAGAGTGATGGCACGTCTGTTCATACCTGCTCTCATCGAGTAGAAGCACGCTTTTATATTGATCGAGGAAAAAAAATTTCTAGATTTTAATCTGACGGTTAATATTTTTTAAGTGACATAGCGTAACGAAAGTTTAGAAAAAGTTTGCGTTTTAATATATAAAGATCAGTTACGTGCATCAGGCTGAATGAAATGAGTAAATCTAGGAGTACTGAGCAACGGGGGCGGTGCAGAGCTCCCAATCAAGATTTTTTGAAGGAGTACAGTGCCTCCCTGGAGCTTTGTTTGCTTGTGAGGTGCTTACTGCAAGAGCCGGCGTCGAGCCTCTGATGGTGGGATCGATAATTGATTGCAGCATGCCAAACTGGTTGGATGAGGCCATGAATGCGGTTGCCCCAGCAGCAGTTCAACGAACGAGAGAAAATGGTCATGTGGCATGTGCAGGGCGGCTGGTCGTGGCGTTTCTGTCCCGACGAGCTTCTTGGCTGGAAGGGATAGTTCCCCTTTCGTCGTCGTCGTCTTCTTCCTCCAGCTCTCGGTGCCCCTACCCGCCTGTCCGGGACAGCGCGGTGAGAGCTGAGTTGTTACACTTGTCCCGGAGGAGCACCATCATTTAGGCCGTCAAATCTGTCGGTCCCGCATGTTGGCGTCCATTTGCCGCGAAGCAGGACAGTTACTGTGACGTAAGACTGAAAATGGTACAAAAAATTTTTCGTTTCGAATTGCGTTTCGTTTATTTTTTTTCTCCTAACATTTTTATAGACGAACAAAAATAAAAACATAATGTCATTTCTTCTGACTGTTTTGGCAAAATTCCGTTTTGAGCGGAATTTTTCTCTTTTTTACCATTTGTCTAAATACAATAATGAAATCACATTTGAACATGTTTTATGAAAAATAAAAACTAAAAGTTATGAACTAACAATTTTTTTATTAGCTTATGTTGTTGGGTGATATATTATAAATTTAATTACAACTTGTATTATATATATTTTAAGAGTTGAATCATATATTGAATATTTGATATTTATTTTATTTATATTTTTGATTTTTTTGTTACGACTGTTTTGTTTTGTTTTTAAATTTTGTACTTATTCGTTCATTTTTATTTTCAACTTTTCGTTTTTGTTTTTGTGTGGTGGGGTAAATATGAATGTGAATGTTTCATCGATCATTTTCGTCCGTTTTCATCCCAATGCGACCAGCCATGCATTAGGGTCGGCACCTACGTGGGACTACGGCGGGGCAGTGAAACATGGCGCCGCTGCAACGCCGACTCTACTACGGGCCGCTTCAGCTGCAACGCCGGCGTGTCGCCGTGCCAACCTGTCGCCGCTGGCAAACTGCCCCACCGTGCAACGGCAAACACGGCGTGTATTTCGTCCGGTATCAAAAAGAAGTTATTTTACATAACTTTTATGAAAAATGCTTTTCGAAACAAATTTAACCATGTAATTTTCACTTATCTAATTTATAATTTAAAATTATTTATAATTTATATTTTTAATATTTGACTAATATTTTATTGAAAAGGACTTCTTTTAACACAGAAGGGAGCAGGAGTGAACCAAAAGTTACTCCTATCACCATGGGCCAGTAAGAGTGCACGATAGGCTGCCAATCGGGCCCCAACAGAACCACTCGAAAAACCGTCGTTGCGCGGTCTCCCATTTTTCCCTCCCTCTCCGGTCGCCGTCATCAATTTCCACGATTCGTTAAGCTAAACCCCGAGGATTAGGTGTACACCTGTAGGAGGACCAAAGCGCGGAGAGAGAGAGAGAGAGAGTGAGAGAGCGAGTGAAGAAGGAAACAGAGGCAGGAGAGAGAGAGATAAGGCGGCCATGGCCGCCATAAATGAGGCGAGTCGGTGGGTGGATCCAACTCCTTCCCGCCATTACCACCCCTGCAGTACCAGCACGTTAAATCACTCTCCACCTCCCGCGGCCACACTGAGCTACACTCCGCTACGCTGCTGCCTGCGCGGAGCCGGGAGTCTCACTCCCTCTCAGTCCGGCGTAGCAACAGGGTTCGCCGCGCGCGGCGGCGACGTAGGAAAAAGAAGATGTGGGCGGCGGAGGCGCCGTTCTCGCGGTCGGGTTCGTGGCGGGAGTCGGAGGACGAGGCGGACGCGCTGCGGTGGGCGGCGCTGCAGCGGCTCCCCACCGTCGCCCGCGCGCGCCGCGGCCTGCTCCGGTCCCC
>BCLG01003602.1:27919-44588 GCA_001602295.1 Zoysia matrella
GTGCTCTGCGAGGTCGACGTCGCGGGGCTCTCGTCCGGCGACCGCACCGCGCTCGTCGACAGGCTCCTCGCCGACTCCGGCGACGCCGAGCACTTCTTCTGGCGCATACGGAGCCGCTTCGACGCGTGAGTTGCACTTCATGCACGCTCGCAGGCTTCTGGCTTTTGCTTGCTGCACCTCTCCCCTGCTTCTTGTGTTGTCCATTGTCGTGTCCCTCGCTGGCTTCAGCATAGAAATAGCAGTAGAAGACTTGCTTGCTTCTGTTAAAAATTAAAGGTCATCGAAAATAATGATAAATCCTCGATGGTCGGCGAATCGAGTGGCAAAAAGTTAAAAAAACCGAAAGAATGCTGTGTTGTTGCCTCTGATAACGTTGATCTTGCTTGGTTCTGCTTGGGTTCTGAAACACTGGAAGATTGAACCTGTATGTTGCAGAGTGAACATCGAGTTCCCCAAGATCGAGGTGAGGTACGAGGACCTGACGGTGGACGCGTACGTGCACGTCGGGAGCAGGGCGCTGCCGACCATCCCAAACTTCATCTGCAACATGACAGAGGTCAGCTAGCGCACGATCCTCCCTTCCCAAAATCGCCAAATCTCTCTCTCTCTCTCTCCCCCCTACGCCTGTGGTCCAATGCACGGCTTCAGACGCTGACGTCTGTCTCCTTGATCCGTCGAATTCGAAGGCGTTTCTGAGGCAGCTGAGGATCTGTCGAGGCGGACGCGTCAAGCTGCCGATCCTGGATAACATCAGCGGAATAATCCGGTCATCGAGGTGGGTACACACGTGTGGAGCTTCTTTCTAATTTCACACGTCCTGGGAAAAACCGGCGAGCAGCCTCTCTTTTCATGGCACCGGCGTCGAGTAAGCTCTGCTGAACTCGGCATCTGAGTGGAATTTGGTTCTTGCTGCTGCAGGATGACGCTGCTTCTGGGTCCTCCGAGTTCCGGGAAGACCACATTGCTGCTCGCTCTTGCCGGACGCCTCGGTCCCGGACTGAAGGTCTGCCATAGTACCAATCGGCGCTCTTTCTTTCGCTGGGTTCTTTGTCCTCAAATACGTACATATTCAGTCTTCCAAGGTCCAAGCAGGGTTTTTGTTAGCAGAAGTATTGACGGACTTGTTTGCTGCAGATATCTGGAGACATCACCTACAACGGCCACGGCTTGAACGAATTCGTGCCTCAGCGAACGTCGGCTTATGTGAGCCAGCAGGACTGGCACGCTTCAGAGATGACGGTCAGGGAAACTCTAGAATTTGCCGGGCGCTGTCAGGGTGTTGGAATAAAGTACGGTATGTCACCGCGCCTCAATTTTGTTTATGCTGTTTTCCTTGGTAAGGAGTAGTCTTCTCGTTGACGTAGATCAGCTTTGCAGACATGCTTGTTGAACTCTTGAGGAGAGAGAAGAACGCGGGGATAAAGCCCGACGAGGACCTTGATGTTTTCATGAAGGTAGATTGCATCTGGGGAACTTTGTACGTACTGAATAGTAATTGTTTGTTTGTAAAGTCATCGTCTTGTGTATTTCGTTGCGAACTTATCAGGCATTGGCTCTTGAGGGCAAGCAGACAAGCCTCGTGGCAGAGTACATAATGAAGGTACCCATTCTGTTGTTTGTTTATTTGCTTTGAACACACTGTTTTCTACTCCCTCCGTCCACAAAGCCTTCCTGAAGATTTTCAGACAGATTATCAAAGATAACAAAAGACTGTGCCTATCTTTTTTTTTAAAAAAAATTTGTTTTCTGCTAATCTTCAAATTTAGTGACTCTTGTCCTATTATTTTACAAGATGTTTGTGGACCCATATTTTTCTAATGTTACTATATTAGTTGCTTTCATTCATGGGAGTTATTTTTGAACAGTTGTTGACACACTTTTCTTTTTACAACATCTTGATTATTTTATTGTGCCAAGATTTCTGAATTGCTAATTTTGATCTAGCCAAGATTTTAGGGCTGGACGTCTGTGCTGACACCATCGTTGGAGATGAAATGATTAAAGGGATCTCAGGAGGGCAAAAGAAGCGTCTGACAACAGGCTGGTTCATACTAATGCCATTTATATATTTATTTTCATAAAAATCATTTCTATACTTTGGTGTTGCTTGTTGAAGAAGTTGGGCTATTGCGACATTTTTTATGCTTCTTTCCCTTTGCAATTGTGCTAATGTTTGCTGCTCTCACAGGTGAATTGCTAGTTGGGCCTGCTCGCGTGTTGTTCATGGATGAGATATCAACAGGCCTTGATAGCGCAACAACATATCAGATTATCAAGTACCTAAGGCATTCCACACATGCACTTGACGGCACCACAATCATATCCTTGCTGCAGCCGGCTCCAGAAACCTATGAGCTATTTGATGATGTTATTCTTATAGCTGAAGGTCAAATTGTATACCAGGGTCCACGTGAATATGCTGTTGATTTTTTTGCTGCCATGGGATTCAGGTGTCCAGAAAGAAAAAATGTGGCTGATTTTTTGCAAGAAGTAGGCAACTCTAAACTTCTTTTTTTTTTTTGTCAATATGTTGACTGGACTTTTCTTGTGTATTTATGTTTCTTATTTTGCAGGTTTTATCCATGAAAGATCAGCAACAATACTGGTGCCATTACGATTATCCATACCAGTTTGTTTCTGTATCAAAGTTTGCTGAAGCCTTTAAAACATTTATTATTGGTAAGAGATTGCACGAAGAATTAGCTGTGCCATTCAACAGACATCGTAATCATCCTGCAGCTCTTTCAACATCAAGTTATGTTGTCAAGAGGCTGGAGCTTCTCAAGACCAATTTCCAATGGCAGTGCCTTCTCATGAAAAGGAACTCATTCATCTATGTCTTCAAATTCATCCAGGTATTTTCAAATATATGCTGCATTTAACAGCAAATAAATTCTTGCCCAGGTTAACTTTAACAGTGAAAAACAAAGAATGCATGCATTGCTAACTCATTTGATTATTACATCATGCTTAGACTTTTACATGCTGTGAAATAGATTATAGTGTCATTTTGAAATAAATTGTATTGTCATTTTTACTATCTATTTTCAATCCTGATATTATTCTCTCTCTTTCTCTTTTTTCAGCTTCTACTTGTTGCCCTTATCACAATGACAGTGTTTTTCAGATCAACTATGCACCATGATTCAGTTGATGATGGGATCATTTATCTAGGAGCCCTTTATTTTGCAATAGTGATGATTCTATTTAATGGCTTCACTGAAGTCTCAATGTTGGTCACAAAGCTTCCTGTTCTTTACAAGCACAGGGATCTGCATATGTACCCACCATGGGCTTACACACTTCCTTCATGGCTTTTGAGCATTCCAACTTCACTTATTGAATCAGGAATGTGGGTACTTGTGACATACTATGTTGTTGGCTATGATCCCCAATTTACCAGGTACTTGATATTAGGTTTCTTCATTTTGCTCTCTGTTCAGAGCGTCAGATATATTTTACATTTGAAGATGGACCTCTTTCCATCTGCAGATTTCTTGGACAATTTTTATTGCTTTTCTTTCTGCACCAAACATCTTTGGCTCTTTTCCGGGTCATGGCATCTTTGGGACGAAATATGATAGTTGCTAACACATTTGGATCATTTGCGTTGTTAGTTGTTATGATTCTTGGAGGCTTCATCATAACCAAAGGTTGACCTCTCTCTGTGTGATGATAATTGGTTGCAGTTTCCAGATTATGTATCTAACATGCTATGGTTCCTTTGCTTGATACCCAACAGAAAGCATACCATCCTGGTGGATTTGGGGATATTGGGTATCTCCTATGATGTATGCACAAAATGCTATTTCTGTCAACGAATTCCATGGGCACTCTTGGAGCAAGGTAACACTTGATATTGATCCTCTTTCTCATGTCAGTGAATGCACACATGGCAACAATCTGTTTTGCTGAATGCGTACGGATATTTCCAAGGCTATAATACTAAAACAACTGATATTGTTTGTCAAATATATTTGTGTGAATATATTATAATTTTCAACTTAATGGTTTTTTATTCTAAACATTTGCAGCAATTTGGAAACCAGAATGTCACATTAGGTGAAGTGATACTCACTGGATATGGGTTATTCAAAGAAAAGTACTGGTTCTGGATTGGTGTCGGAGCATTATTTGGTTATGCGATTGTTTTGAACATCTTATTTACGTTGTTCTTGACGCTTCTCAACCGTAAGTTTATCGTTTCCTTTGAAGGCCAAAGCAACATGAGCTTCTTTGTAATAATCCTCATTCTCAGAATAATTTCTCCTCCACAGCTGTCGGTACTTTGCAAGCTGTTGTGTCCAAAGATGAAATTCGGCACAGGGATTCCAGGAGGAAGAATGACAGAGTAGCCCTAGAGCTAAGATCTTATCTGCATTCAAAATCACTAAATGGTAATTCCAGAAAATGAAATATCTTTTGTTATTGCTTACATCAGAAGAACAAAATTTCTATTCACAATATGTTGACCGCATCCCACTTCCAGGGCTTAATCTCAAGGAACAGAAGGGGATGGTGTTGCCGTTTCAACCCCTTTCTATGTGCTTTAGGAATATCAATTATTATGTTGATGTACCAGAGGTATGTCAGCTGGATCATGTATAGAAGTTTCCTCGGGAAAATAGATGTATTTATTATTCATTCATAATCCAGTTTTGCTAGCAGGAATTGAAAAGGCAAGGTATTGCTGAAGACCGACTACAGTTACTTGTTGATGTCACTGGAGCATTCAGGCCAGGGATACTAACAGCACTGGTTGGAGTCAGTGGAGCTGGCAAAACCACCCTCATGGATGTTTTGGCTGGCCGGAAGACTGGAGGGCTCATAGAAGGGAGCATTACTATATCTGGGTATCCTAAGAACCAAGAGACCTTTACAAGGATCTCGGGGTATTGTGAACAGAATGATGTCCATTCGCCTTGCTTGACTGTGCTAGAGTCTTTGTTATACTCAGCATGCCTTCGGTTACCTGCTCATGTTGATGTGGACACTCAAAGGGTTAGTCCTGACTGAATTTTTTAAAATTGTATTTTTTTGTGTGGCTTTGCGGCTTGTACAGCGCAAGCTCCACTTGCACACCCCCCCCCCCCTCCCATCCTTAGTGTTTCCTTTCATAGGCCTTTGTTGAAGAGGTAATGGAGCTGGTGGAGCTGAATTCCTTAAGTGGTGCTCTCGTTGGCCTACCTGGTGTAAATGGTTTGTCAACAGAACAGCGCAAAAGGTTGACAATTGCTGTGGAGCTTGTGGCAAATCCTTCCATTGTTTTCATGGATGAACCTACATCCGGGTTGGATGCTAGGTCTGCAGCAATTGTGATGAGAACAGTGAGAAATATTGTTAATACTGGAAGAACAATTGTTTGCACCATCCATCAGCCAAGTATTGACATATTTGAGTCATTTGATGAGGTACAAGCAAAAACTGAAGCCACATTTTAAGATATCAATTTCAAGCATAATTGATAAGTAGTATGTATTACGTCAAAAATCTTATTTACTCTATGTGGTACCCTCTGATTATTCATTGATACTTTGTAGATATATAGTTCAAATTCATTATTATGAATAAAGTTGTCTGATCTCAAATTCACTTCTAGCCCTTTGTAGATAATATTATTTATCTAACATATAGAACAAACTATTTTTTATGTAATATTAATATGCATAAGCATTGCACTTGAGAACTGATTCTTCAACTGTGACTAGCCAGTTTTCCTTTCCTAACTGTGTATTTGCTGCCCAGCTTTTGTTCATGAAGCGTGGAGGGCAACTTGTCTATGCCGGTCCTTTGGGCTCCAAATCACGCAATCTGGTTGAGTTTTTTGAGGTACGACCTAGAATATGTATTATATCACTGATGCAAACTTATTCAGTATACAAACCCCTTACATCCTCATGAATACAAACAGGCGATTCCAGGATTGCCTAAAATCAGGGATGGGTATAATCCTGCCGCATGGATGTTGGAAGTCACAAGTACACAAATGGAGCAAATTCTTGGAGCTGACTTCGCGGAATACTATCGACGATCAAAATTGTTTCAGTAAGTATACAGCCATTCTAATATCTTATGCTTTTGAGTCATCACTTTCCTCACTCGCATCTGACCGTGCTACTGGATTTTAGGCAAACAAAGGAAATGGTTGAGGCCCTCAGCAAACCGAACAACGAATCGAAAGAACTTACGTTCACCACAAAGTACGCTCAACCGTTTTGTGCCCAGTATACTGCTTGTTTGTGGAAGCAAAACCTATCGTACTGGAGGAATCCTCAGTACACTGCGGTTCGGTTCTTCTACACTGTTATCATTTCGTTGATGTTTGGGACTATTTGCTGGAAATTCGGCGCGAGAAGGTAAGGCCTCTGCTTGTTCTGCCAGCGGTTTTCCTTCAGTTCGCTTTGCTAGTGGTGAAGTAAATAAACAGATCAAAACTCTGTTTGGGCTGCTGCAACTTTCAGGGAGACCCAGCATGATATATTCAACGCCATGGGTGCGATGTACGCAGCAGTGCTCTTCATAGGAATAACCAACGCCACTTCCGTTCAACCTGTGATCTCCATCGAAAGATTCGTATCGTACAGAGAGCAAGCTGCCGGGATGTACTCAGCATTACCTTTCGCATTTTCTCTGGTAATGTTTTATGGAGAATTATTTTTCCTTCTGTGATCCTTAGCGCGCGTGACACTGCACTAACACTTCCCTTATCTTGGCAGGTCACTGTGGAGTTCCCTTACATACTTGTGCAGTCGCTCATCTACGGCACGATCTTCTACAGCCTGGGTTCTTTCGAGTGGACGGCGGCCAAGTTCCTGTGGTTCCTTTTCTTCATGTACTTCACCCTGCTGTACTTCACCTTCTACGGCATGATGACCACCGCGATCACCCCGAACCATACCGTCGCACCGATTATCGCCGCTCCGTTCTACACGCTGTGGAATCTCTTCAGTGGCTTCATGATCCCAAGAAAGGTATGGGAGAAACTACAGCCCCGTAGGATGCGCCGTGAATTTTGCAGTGCTGACCAATTTACCATCTTTTCTGCGCGCCAGCGTATCCCTGTGTGGTGGCGGTGGTACTACTGGGCCAACCCGGTGTCGTGGACGCTGTACGGGCTGCTGACCTCCCAGTTCGGCGACGTGTATCAGCCGCTGCTGATGGCCGACGGCGTCACCTCCACCACCGTGGCGGCGTTCCTGGAGCAGCACTTCGGGTTCCGCTACGACTTCCTCGGCGTCGTGGCGGCCATGGTGGCCGGCTTCTGCGTCCTCTTCGCCGTCGTCTTCGCGCTGGCGATCAAGTGCCTCAACTTCCAGCGGAGATAGATGATTACCTTTGTTCCCGGTCCGGTTACAACCAGCCCCAAGCCGTCTCCGCGCAATGCACCACCACCGTCACCCGCTGTATCAACCGCATACTTCTACGTGCCTTTTGTTCAGATTCAGAGCACATTTCGCCGGCCGGTGAATAATTTTCCGACCGATCACAGGGAAAAGGAGAAAAAAAAAATGTATAGCTACCTGTCGTCAGTGCATGTGCAAGATTTACAAAACTGCTCAAAATCAGTCTGTTTTTTTGGTGTTTTTGTGGTTTTAGGTGAAACTGGTTCGGTTCGGTTTTATTGAACGATCGGTTTTTGTTTTAAAAATTTAAAAAAAATTGAAAATTTAAAAAATTTCGAAATATAGAAAATCAGTAAAAATTGGTTGATAAATCGGTAAATCGGGCGGTTAACCGGTGAAACCGGTGGGTTTTATACTTTGAAATCGAAATTGGTTGGTTAACTGATGAAACTGTTCTCCTAGTCGGTGAAATCGGTCGGTTTACTGTATCAGTTTATTTAAATTTTAAATTTTCGATTCAAAGTGGTTTTTAATTGGTTTTTTTTGTTTTTTGTTATTTTTGTTAAATCGATCTCGATTGGTTTTAGCAGTTTAAATAAAATAGTAAACTCTGCACGTCCTCTACTCAACGTGTCGTTGCCCGTGTGCTTCGTTTTCTGTGTGCATTAGGCTTCGGTGATTTAGAACTCGGTCTGTTAGCTGGTTTTAGAGTAGTATTTTTTTTGTTTTTAAATTATTAACATAGTTGATTTTAAACATTAATTTTAACTATTTATTTTATTAAAAAAGTTTGATGAATATTATATATTTTATTATAATTTATTTTATTATCAAAGTAAGTTAAAACTGTGAATTATAATTTTATATATTTAAATTAATTTTTTAATAAAACGAATAATTAAGGTACCAATAATTTGAAAACTATGAAGTATTATTGAGTCATAAATCATCAAAAACCACTGCAATTAAAATCCTAAATCATCAATTATTTCATGTCCTGATGCCAGGCTCGCAGGCGACGACAAAGAGCCTCGGATCACCGCGCCGATCCATATGACCATCTCACCCCACATGAACAGGTAGCTTGGAGGTGGAAACGACGAGACGCAGAACCGGCCAAGGGAAAGAACAGGCAAAACCTTTCAATAACAATGCTGTTGTATATACGCGTATCTACCAGGTGGCGAGTACGCATGGTCCAAGAGAAACGGCCCGGCCAAAGATCGTACGTATCGACGACGCTACGGCCAAGGGTCCTGTCATCGTTCTCCGTCGTAAGCCGGCCGGCTAAACGCCAATTATATATACCTGCGTGTTAGTTAGCTTTTCAGGCTATGTTGTTGTATACGTAGAGTGGACTGTTCTGGCATCGGTAGCGTATCCAATGCGAACATGGCACGTTGCTTACATAGTTATATATACCGGTGTGGTCCGGTTTACCATTGTTAGGGATAAGTCACTTTTTCTCTCGTAAGTCTAATTTATGAGATTTATTATGGTGCTTGAAAGGTATGTGGTACATTCTCTTTTTTGTCTTTGCCATTGATTTTTAAAAATTAATACGGCTACCACTATTTTTTATATCAGGTTAATTTACTATTTTTTTATTAGTCTGTGACTTAAAGTAACTTTGACTTCGTATCACTTTATTTTTAACCGATCAGCGATTTAAATTAACTTTGATTTGGTACTACCTTATTTTTAATCGGTCTGCGACTTAAAAGTAACTTTGACGTGGTACCATTTTATTTTTAACTGTTAAATCTAATACAATGAACTATTGTTATTAACTCAAAGCACCGTAACAAACCTTCTTTTTTACACCCCAAAATAACCCCCGCTGTCCATTTACTATATTGATAAGCCATTGATTTGTTTATCCAACTAGTTTTTTAGAACCGCGGGGAGGGGGATCCCACCTGAATTTCATTAAAAACGGGGCTTCAACAGCCGAAGGTGTTGTTACACTTAAATCAGATAAAACATTTTACACTGAAGCAGGAGAAAGGCAAGGGAAGGTATCATGGATCAAAAGTCTATATTATGAGAATGCTTCCAGAGTTGCCAGCAGTAGAAAATGATGAAGCACTCACGGTGGACAGCAGGGACCTAACTAGTAAATGAACAAATTTAATTATCCAAATCACCAACATTCCTTGTTAGTTGTCAAATTTGTCGATCGACGCTCCGACATCCATATGAAGATGTGACGTTTTATCCCTATCCACTTGATGATCAATTCCCGCCATATTTTAGCTAAGATTGAGCTATTGAATCATGTTCCTTTCTCCAGCGGTCGTGCTATAGCACAAATGGAAATAAAAGGGGCTTCACATTTTTGTGCTCATGGGCCCTCCCTGCTTGATGAAGACGATACAAAGGTATAAGACTGATATCTGCGGTTTACAAACTAAAGCAAGGTTTTGGCTTACATGGCTGAATCAGCGGACACTATATAGCTAGCAAGCAGCAGACATGGCAAATGGGATGCTTGGCGGATTGAGCATGTCATTTTGCCTCCCTGGTTCAATGGACTTTGCTTGCGATGGGTGACAATTTCTTTAACTTATAGCGTTTTCAGTGACAATTTTCAGTGCTTCATCTTTAGTTTTATTTATCCAAAGATATATATTAAGTAAGAGGAATAATATATGTAATGGTTATGTGCAGTGGCCTTAATTCTGAGAAAAGACAACTTGCTCTATAAGTTCGGGTGGAAGTTATCGAATAGAATCGGAGCTTAGTCTTCGATGTTTGTTATCTTATAATCTTGTCTTTTTCTAAGTTGTGAGGATAAATCTTTTTTTTAATGGACGATGTGTGCATTTTCTCAAATAGAGGCAGGGATCTTACTGTTCCATAATCTAAAAAACGTTATTATCTTGCTTTTTCAGAAAATATGAAATGAATTCCATATGTACAAAATAATATTATAATTGTGTTATAACTGGAATACCTAACCATATCATAACTGCCTACTTTGAGAAAAGGTCACCTCACTTTTTCACCCATCGTGCAGATCGATGTGACCAATGTTGCTTGAAAATGATAAAATAAAAAAACAATATGCTCTCTCTTTTTTCTTTTTATCGATTAAGAAAAAAAGCATCCTAGCAAGTGCGCCACTCGTAAACATTATTGTACTATCTGCATATTATAATGCTAGAACAAGTTTGTAATGTCAAATCTTGCATGTGTTCATAAGATGCTTTTTCCATCGAGAGCTCTCCGAGTGCTGCTTGGGTGCTGCTTGGTTTCAGTCTGTCAGCAAGCACACACGACACTCCATCCCCGCCCTGTTCTCCTGCTTTGCGGATACCAACCAGAACCTTGCGGCGAACCTTACCTGCAGGGGGCATCACATCACCCGTTCACCCAGGCACCCAACACCCAATGCATTTCGTTGGCCTAGTGACCTAGGGCTTGGGTGTGTTTTCCCCACTGAGGAGGTGGGATGTCGTGGAGGGATGAGATGGACTATAAAAAATATTCTGAACGGATGTAGGACGAACTCATCCAGTAAAAATAAAAAAAATGAAAGGACTGTTCATTCTCTTCCTCTTATGACAAGAGGGCGAGCGGAAGAAGTTGTTTAACAAGATGGCCCGCTGTCAAGAGAGGAGCTAGAAAACAAGCATGACAGGGGCCAAATGCTCATAAATAAGTTATAAAGAAGGTCAAATAATAATTTTTCTCTTAATTTCATGGTAAATTTTTGTGTTCAATAGCTGGTGCACCTAGCATAGGGGGCCAGGCCCTGCTCGCCCCCTCTTGTCTCCGCCCCAGCCCACCGTGGGGTGAGCAGTGCGGCAACGATGGGCAAGTAGGTGGAGCAGTGCGGCATGAGGTGAGCTTGCGGTGATCCTTTTGGGCGAGCATGCGTCCTCATCTCTCACGCATCGCTCCAACCAAACAAAAACCTTAGATGAGTTCATCCCTCGCTCATTCATCTTCCAAAATAAAAGTTAACCTAACTCATCCCATCGATCCACAAACAGAGTATGGTGGTTAAAATACGAGGATGATCTCATCATCCCATCTCACTTTAATCTAAAACCCAACACACCAGTGTTGCTTTGTTTTCGTAGTGTTATTAACACTATCTACAAACGCACACTCTCCGTTCTAATTATTATCGTTACGACGACAACAATTCTAATTTAAAGATATGTATTGGAGACTCGGAATGCCCTTGTCGAGTGGTAATACTTGCAACGCACTGGAAAGTGGACACCGAAACCAATCACATGCATGGTCGGTTCGGCCAGGTCTCGTTTAACTACTACGACGCAGACGGCGATGTGCCATGTTGCAAAGTCTACCAAGTATGCGTGCTATGCATGTCGGAGCAATGCAAGCTTCTTATCGTGCACGGCGACGCACGACTGGCTAATAGTGTAGTTGTAGCCCTGGTAGTGTCTGGTGACGTTCAAGTGGTTCATCTAGTCACGCCAGTCAGAAGTGCATGCAGTTGGAAGAACCTGTTGCTCGTGACAAGTGACGAGATCCGACGTGCGGTGATAAGCGGGAGAAAAAGGAAGCTACGTACGTACCGGCCTTACCTATGTATGCATGGAACGGCCGACATGCATGTTGCTACTTCGAGGCTACAACCTACAAGCCATGACCATGAACCTATCTGACTCTGAAAGCATGCCATGAATCGAGGAAAGCGAGTGGCGGAGGATTACTTGGCCGGCCACACAAAGTGGTAAACGACCACGGGCCTTTCCCAGTCCATTTTGACTTTTTTAAAAAGTCACGTCAAAATTATATTAATCAAATTCAGCTTAACTTTTTACGTCTGGCCCTTGGCGAGGTGAAGTCAAATTCCGGATCTGTTACCACCCGTACACATGGGTTGACGTTGTCCAGCCAGGATGAGGTCCCGAGATAACAGAGTAAAGAGGACGTTCTCACATCCACCTATGATCGGAGGCATCCTTTCAATTGTAGAAATTTCACAAAATTGTATTGGAATTTAAGGGATCGAAGGATTTTTAGAGGAAAAGTATAGAATTTGAATTCCCATAGGAAAAAAAATATAACTATTCTTGCCTTTGGAACCTGAATTGGAGCAAAGGAAGAGTAAAAGAAACTTTGCTGCCAAGTCCATTATGTAGGAAGAATGGATGAAAATGAAAGTCAGATCTTATTTTCATTCCCTTCGCGCAGAATCACGGCGAAGCACTTGTTTGTTGTTGCTAAAAACAAAGCAGAAGAAGCCCTTGCCAAAAACTCTCTTGTTTTTCCTCTAGCTATCTAAATTACTGCATTGGAAAATTTCCTCTGTTTTTCAATTCTTTATTTTACATATGAATTTCTATCCTATTTTCTAAGTTTTTTTAGATCCATATGTTCCAAAGGAGCTTTTATAGTTATCAGATTAATTTCATATAAAAAATTGTACGATTTAGGCATTTTTCCCACAATCCAAACGGCTAAATCAATCGCACGTACGGCGCGCATCCTAGCCTAAGTACCCACATCGATGCTGATTAGTAATCACCGACCAAAGAAACTAATAAATATAGGGAAACGCAAGAGCACAAATTAATTGACGAAAGATACTGATATCAAGTCTGGTGAGTAGCTCTCTCTCTCTCGTCTCTTTTCTCATTAATTAATTTCAATTTTATCTGATGGTTGAGCTCAAGCCACGGACAAGCTAGCTAGAAAGGTCGCAGCAGATCTCAGCTGCTCCGTGCTTACACGACAAATACAAAGCCAAAAGCCATTAGCCACGCTAATGTGCCGACGTGCGACGAGACAGGAGCACAAATCTTCTCTTGTCGCCCGTATGCGTGTGGATGCGACAAATGTTAATGTGCCTCTCCACGTCGCTTTAGCAGCCTGCTTGGTCCCGTGCAGAAACAGTTCCAGTGTTCTCTTCTGTTTCTACCGGGAATATTCCAAGTGATATATGTGTCACTGAATCATATACTATTACACAAATGGGTTTTTTATTGATTACTGTATTGAGAGATATTTTTAAAAAATAAACAAAGGACCCTACATAAACTATGTCAAAAAATATTTTATACAGTTAAATTGTGCTGATATGATTAAAAAAAATGACAACTTGGGATGTCCTGAATACTTGCTTTTATATTTAGATCCTAAGCAAGTGTTTTGTTGTGAGCAAATTTGCTCAAATCCAAAAGATAAATAAAGTCAAAGATTTATCGGATCATTGATTTGATTAGACACCGTTCCAGACAACCCCCCCCCCCCCCCCTCCTTTTATTTTTACACATCGAGACTACAAACTTTTCTAGAAGTGGAATGCCCAAGGAATCACCCTTACATGTTTACATTTTTAAAAAAAAGGAATTTATAATGCATGATTTAACAATTTCTTTGGTCAAAGAGGTGCATCTCAAATACTCATTTTGAAAAGTCAAAAGTATCAGTATTTTCGGTTGAGAGGAGAATTGCTCCGTCCTGTTCCTGTCCCTGCCCTTTCAATTTTCAGGTCCCAACAACATGAAAAGATTCCTCTTTTTTGAGCTGGATGATGCCCAGCGGTGAGGTCGGTCCAAATTAAGCTGGAGAAGGTCTATAGGATGCTCTCTCTACTAGCTCTCAGGTTTGGACAAGGGACACCCCAGAAGAAACACACAAATACTATGCGTTTCCTGTTATTAACCAGCATTCTACTGTCGGATGATAGATTTGTTGTCGCCCTTCAGTTGGGTAGAATTGTTGTGTTCGTATTGACGGTATGTGTAGCGTGTAAGTACCTATTCATCGGTAATAGGGATGTAAATGGGTATCCAATAATTGGCAGTTGTGAGTCAGCAACCTCCTCCTATATTTATGTGATGAATTTATGAATGTAGAATGAATTTCTAGTTCATTTAGAATATTCTTTAGGTTGTGAGCCGACTCAAAAATTAGAAAACATGCATCCCTAATGGGTGAATTTAGTTTAGTTCACCTATTAAACGAGAAGTGGCACCATCCAAACTGTTCATTCAGATCTTAGCACCCCATCAACCCACTCAAAGCCCAACGTAAGTTTTCTCTCTACATGAAGACTAAAATCTCAATCGCAGGAAGATATGGACACAAAATGACAGGATTTTTGGTAACATATAATCGATCAAATAGTGCAGTTATACCAAGCTAAATTGATACAAGAATTCATCTTGATTATTCCGAGAATTACCTAAGATAAAAAAAAATTACTAGCTAGATTCCTTGTTAGTTAGTTCGTTTTCTTTTTTTTTTTTTTACTTGAATTCAACTCTTGCTTTTCTTTTAATACAACATAAGTATATAATCAACAAGATCTCCTCCTGCTCTTTAAATAGATCAGCAATCGTCTTTCAGTGCCACAAATTAAAGAATTTAAATACTGTAAGCGTTGCAATGGAATTATACGCGTCAATCATCTATAGTTTGGGTTATCATTAATCGATAAATTTACCTCCCCCGATACTTTATAGTCTAAACAAGGACGGTGCACAACTTTCCCATATATCCCTATCTGTCCACTATTCAAGGTTTTGCATACCAGCATGTGAGCAGCAGTTATCCTTTCGCGGTGACCAAGAAAAGGAGGCGCAAATGAGCCTAACAATTCGCACATTTTAAAAGGAAGTGATATTTTGGTCTTCTCTGCGTTTCCTTATCTTCAAGGATCACTGTTTCAAAATTAATAATGAAATCTTTCAAGTATGTGCTTCAATCTGGAATAATGAAATCTTTCATGTATGTGCTTCAAAGAAGTGATTTTTTTTTTGCTCTCTGTGTTTTTTATATATATTTGTGGAGTACTGTTTCAAACTTAAAAATAAATCTTCATAAACTCTGCACTTCAATCTGGAATAATGCAAGGCATCCTTTCCCAATTTCAACATGAATCTATGGTTTCTTTGGCGAGTGAACTGAATCGATTGGAATTGCCTTGGGAGTCTTGCAACATCCTTGCGTGTGGAATACTGGATTCTAGCGTGGGCTGGCCTCGGGATTCCATCTGGAACGAACTGAGCCAGCCAATGCCGGCGCCCTTTCACGAAGGCTGCGGCGGCCACCGCGCAGGTAGCGGCGCCCCTGCCAAACAGCGCCGTTCGTCCCGAGCAGGAACGGCCGGCCGGCCTCGGGATCCGCACCTAATCGCTCGCCGCGCCCCTCGTGGCCTTGTCCCGGTTCGGTTGTTCCAGCCATCTCTCGCCAACCAGATCCCTAAACATGTGTGTGTTCGTCTTCATACACGCAGCGCAGCTTGTTCTTGCATGCAGAGTGGTGCCTTTTCTTCGCTTCTCTGGCCAGCTTGCTGGTGGCGACCTTTCCCGGCGACGGTTTTCCAGAAGATTATGGGTATGGCCAATAGTTTCATTGATCTTTTTACTTCTTTGATTGTTACGGTTATTCTTTGAGATCGAGATCGCCACTGCAACAATTTTAGAATAGAGAGGTCGAATCTTACTTTTTTTTTTTTAAATTGATATCGTCGTTCATTTTTAAATTTAACTTTGATTATTTATTTTATTAAAAAAATTTGATAAATTTTATATATTTTGATATAATTTGATTTATTATTATTATTATTTGAATCACAACTTAAAATTTTACACATTCAAATCAAATTTTTAAATAAAACAAATAATTAAAATTAAATTTAAAAATCAATGAATCATATCAATTAAAAAACGAAGAGAGTAAATCTCGTCATTAACTATGCTGACTGATCACTTTCGCTACCTCCATGTGTGCGTACGTCTTGATTGGGTGCCAGTGCCACTAGCCGGGATGGAGCAGTCATAGCTAGATTTGTCGCTTGCGTTGGGAGCTGCTGGCCGGGTGTGGCCTTGTGTCCTCCACATCGCTCCAAACCCCGTCTCTCTCACAGCATTTCTTCCTCCCCCAACCGATTGAATTTTCCTAAAAGGCCATCGACTCGTCATCAGTGGCTTATTTCTCCTCTCTCTCTCTCTCTCTCTCTCCCCCTCCTCTTCTCTCTCCTAGTCCGCTGGGCTCCAAAACTTCTCCCGCTATATATACCACCCCTTGTACTTCTCCAGTTCTTACACTCCCCCATCGTCCCCATATTTCCACTTAGTGCAAGGTCCTAGATTTATCTATTTCGAGCGACTAATTAAGCTTGTCCGGCCGGTAGTGGTTATTAGAAGTGAATAACTAATCAAGCTAGGCCGGCAGGAAGTGGTTTATTAGTAGTGACTGACTAATCAAGCTAGGCCGGCCGGGGCAGGCGGCAGGTCGATCACGCGCGCCATGCCGACGGCGTCGCACCTCAAGAACCACCGCTACTTCGACTTCCGCGCGGCGCGGCGCGTGCCGGAGTCGCACGCGTGGCCGGG
>BCLG01003603.1:5825-41896 GCA_001602295.1 Zoysia matrella
GCATTCCCCGGCCGGAATCGAAGGGGGATGCGTCGCAGCTCGGCTCGGTACTTGAACCTCGCGGAGGAGAACTTGAGGCCCTCGAAGCTGCGGAACAGCAGAACGACGGTGAGGTGGAATCCCCCCGCGGCGAAACGGGGCGCCACCTGAAGCCGGAAGGAGTAGGAGCCGTCGCCGTGGTCCACGACGGGAGGCCGCGACTTCCACGAGTCCCCGGAGAGGTCGACCTCGAAGTAGTCCCCGCCGAGGCAGCGCCGCCGGCCAGCGTCGTCCCGCGCCCAGAACGTGAACTCGTGGATCTCGGCGGCGTCGAGCTCGGTGGCCTCGCCCCTCGCCGCGGCGTCGTCAAGAACCGCGATAGAGATGTTGGCCGTGCGCGCGTCCCGGCACGGGGTGCCCCCGGGCGCGAGCCACCGCGCTAGGAGCTCGTCGGTGAAGTTGGTGTAGCCCGGCACGGAGAGCCAAGAACGCGAGCCGCCGTCCTTGCTGTCCGGACCGACGCTGCCGCCATCCTTGCTGTCCGGACCGCCGCTGCCCCCGCCGCCTACGTAATGCAGGTACTGGTGCGGCAGCCCCCTGTGCGCGCCTGCGCCGGCGAGGGAGGCGTCGACGGCGAGGAGGACGACGACGCCGATGAAGGACGCGAGCGCGAGCCTCGCGGCGGAGGGGCCGGGCTTCTTTGGGTGCTGGTCGCCCCCACCAAGGAGCTTCTTGGCGGTTGGTGCCTTCTTGGCGTCCCCGGCGGCAAGGGAAGGGACGGGCCCGTGGGACGGCGGGAGGTGCGCCGACATTGCCGCGCAGGCGGGGCGCTACTTCGGGCGCGGCGCGGTGTGGCCTCGCATGCGTCCTCCGCGTGCGCGAATCTGCGGGAGCGAAAGAGCTCGGGCGGGGAGCAAAGGGCCAAAGGCAGGGCCTGGTTTTCGTTGGGGTCCTTGGGGCTGGGATTGCGGATGGATGCTTTGCGAGCTGCGTTTCTGCGGATCGAATCGATTTGGATTTTGGACGACGAGATGACACGAGCCGGAGGCCCGGGGCGACGTGCTACAGGGATCTTGCGATCGCACGCCGACGGCGGGAGTCGGTTTTGGTTCGGACCGGTTTTTGTTGAAAAAAGTCGATCAACTAACAAATTTTGTTGTAGTATTAAGTCTTATTTTTTAAACAAAAACCAATCATATATCTAAAATAAATCATACCGATTTTTTAAAAATCGTCAATTCACTAGTTTCCAAAACCCTGGTTTGGTTTGGTTTGGTCGGAGCAATACAATTGGCTCATGAATTCGATGTGGACTGTGTGTACGCGACATAAAAAGGTGTTGATGGTAAAGGTCGGGTTACCGTTGAAGCTTGAGCTGATTGGTGTGGTTGGTTTCCGTGAAACTCGAAAAAATCGATGTAGCAAATCGTGAAAATAAGACAAATTTGAAAATCAAAATTTTGAAAGAAAATCGTTTAGTTTTTTTGGTTTGTCAATTGATTTTTTCAGTTTGCCGTTTTTAAATTTGAAAATAAATCGGTTTGTGTGGTTTTCACCTTTTGTTGGTTTAGCATTCGGTTTGTCCGTTTTACCGACTGATCGGTTTTCAAATTTTTAATTTTTTTAATTTTTTAAAAAAATAAATTTATTAAACTAAAAACCGATCAACCGATAAAATCGAACCGAATTAATTTCCTCGAAAATTGCGAAAACCAGCCGATTTTTATCAGTTTTGTAAATCTGGGTTGTTGGACGTAGGCCCATCTTTGCGTTGAAAATAGGTGCGCCACACAGGACACGTTTTGTCGAAACGAAGCGTTGCTAGTAGGCAAACCATTTCT
Source organism: Zoysia matrella (assembly GCA_001602295.1). Lineage (NCBI taxonomy): Eukaryota > Viridiplantae > Streptophyta > Magnoliopsida > Poales > Poaceae > Zoysia > Zoysia matrella. Next base: position 7,646 of record BCLG01003603.1, read on the forward strand.
CATCCTCCAAACACAGAACAAAAAGATACAAATAAAGATGCCAATTTATTTGGTGTTAAATTGAACTGTACTCCTCCTATTAAATACTAGCAACATGACGTTACCGGCAATTTAATTTGGGAGAATACCTAAATTTGGTTAAACTATACGCAAAAGCTCAATTTTATTCTGCAATTTTCAAAAAATCCAATTTAGTTCATGAATTTGGTTAGAGACTCAAATTCACTCTTGAGTTGACGGCTACCCACATGGCAAGTCACATTTGACATGTTAGTTTTAATTTTAAATTTTGAATTTAAAATTAATTTTTCTCTCAAACATGACTCTGTTTCTGAATTTGTTTGAACCATCCTACTTATTACAATTAATGCAACAAAACAAGATCATAAATGAGTACATTTTTTATGTTTGCCAATGTTTGACTACGTGAAGAATCAGATGTCAAAATTATACTGAAATGATACGTAAAAATGTTGCTCGGAAATTTTAAATACTTGGAGTCTATTTCCAACATTTAGATTGCATGAAGAGTCAATTTTGTTAAAATATGAAGCGATATATGAAAAATTATCAAAAATATAATATATGTTAAAATATGTCCGAATGATACAAAAAAATGTTGAAATTTAAGATATTTTCAAAAAGAAACCTGTTTGTTGCAAGAAACATGATTTTAAAATGGATCCGAAAACAGAATTGCGGTTAACCAAATTGAGTATTCTCCCTTTAATTTTCAAAAGAAGTAATCGTTCAAATGAACTTGCTATATCGTCTACAGTAACACTTTCTTCAGTCGTCTCTAACCTATAACTACAAACTCAGGTCGGAAGCGGGGATTTTGTGCTGCTGCCCTGGAGGCTGCCGTTCTGCTCGTTCCTCTCAACGACGAGCAGTGGATGGAACAGAGGATCCTATGCCATAACGTGGCGGGCCCATGCTCTTCCCTGCTTTCCAAGGCGACGCTGTGCTGGGCCGTGTCGGGCTGTCCGGTTCGGTTCCGCGTACCATCGTCTGTGTTGAGATGAGATGATGAGAGACGCGCGCCGGGGCCGACTGGAGCTGCGCGGCGCGTGGTCCAGGCGTCGTCCGCCCGTTTGACCCACCTGACTCACCCCGCACCGCTCGCTTTGCTCGGTGCGCCACTGCGCTGCTGCGCTTCCCCACGTCGCCGCCTGAATATCCCCGCGCGCGCCGTGTCAAAAATGATCAGCGGCGCGGAAGATCTGTTGGCTGGAGATGCGCTATGCCAAGCCGGGTTGGCGTGGCCGGCTAGCGCTGGGGATGCCACGCCGCCTCCGAGACGCGTTCAGGAAGAAGTGGGGCGGCGACGGTGCCAATGCATGCTCCTCGTTTCCTGGTCCTGTCGTTTCGTTTTACGTTCACGGTAGGCGTGACAGTAGTGGTTGGTTGGTTTTTGGTCGACGATGGGGCAAAGGTTTGCGTTTCCCGTAACATGCTTGCTGCGGACGGCAGGAAGGGTTGGCAGCCTGCCTTTGACGTACGGATACCTCAATTTCACGGGGGCGCTGTGGTTTTGTCCGACGCTTTGTGTCTGTGACTCGTACCGAAAGACGCTTTTCAGCGGGATAACATCAGAGAGAGCATTTCAGATCCAGTTGTTTGGTGCGCGCGCGTCGGTGCAGGACTCTTCGCGCTCCTGTCGTCGAGTGCAGATGGAAGATACTAGCTGGCTGCCCGACGGAGTCGGCATGTTGAGGTGGGGTTGGCCAGAATGAAGTGAACAGGTGCGTTTGTTCTGGAGGGCCAAAAAGTTGGTGGCCGTGCCGGGAGGACTCCACTTCCCTCGCCGTTCCGGACCTTCCGGTGCACTGAATACGGCGCCAGGAGTGGTTGATCCGCCGCAGCAATAATGCCTGATGATTTCTTTGTCCCTCGGGACCGTGTGCAGGGTGTCGTGCGTCCGTACGTGTCGGACGTCAACAATGCATGCTGAATACTCCTCCTAACGGTGCGTACGGCCAACATGCAGATCCAGGACAGCGTAATCGAACCCTCGTGGTTAAAATTTCGGAGGTCGGTGTCCTACTTAATGTATACTAGTAGACTGTTCCCGAGGGAAGAAATGGTTTTCTATGGTGCGCGGCGCGGCCCAGCATGGATCCAGTTTCGATGACAGAATAATCGAACATGCTGGGGGGCAAGTCCGGGTGAGGCTCGTGGCACCTCGGCCGCACTACTACGAACGTAGGCAACCAGAAAGTCGTACTGGGTTCCGGGATTCACGAGTCACGACGGACGGGAGAAAAGGCGGTGGGCAGGTTCCTAGATCACCGACTGCCCCGCCGCTCGCTTGCTCTCCGGGCGCCTGACAGAAAAAGCGTCAGCCGGAGACGGATCCAGCGATCGACCCCAACGAGAGCGTTTCTGTTTGTTGTTTGGTTAACGGAGCATCGTCGGCAGAATCCGGCGGTCGCACCGTTCGCGTAAGGTTCAACCGTCCTCCCCGCCGAGCAAGACGGAGAGAGAATTCGATCGTATCGGGCGCGATGTTCCTACATACTGTACTACTTACAGCAACGAGCACGAAATTCATCAGATCGTGCCGTCGGATCAAAATTTCCATGCTATTTGAACACAACAGACGCGCGTCGCAACGGACGGGCTAAAGCAATTGGCTAGCCGAGCCAGGCCCAGTAAAGCATGGCTATCGTGGGAGCTTCGTGGTCTCTTCAGGCCCTGTTAATAGTGCCATTGTCTTCCAAGCCAAAAATACAACGGGCCGACCGTGATTTGTGGACCAGCATTGGGTGCTACCCCTTGGCCCAGAAAGTAAGCTCTAAACGGACCAACATTTAGCGTGGATCTTCGAGACTTCGGGCCGACCAGAATCGCGCTTTCATCGGCTGCCCGTTGCCGCTCAAGCTTTGACAAGCTCACGTACTCTTGGGTGCTAAATGTCCCACGATATTTATCATGACAAGAGTTTGGCATACTCAACTCAGTTTGAAGTCGTAATGATAAATGAAGCCAAGCTCATTGTTCACAAAGACGCACATCTCCTGCCTGGAAGACTTGAAGTCTGGAACACACACGGCGATGGCAGCAGGCAACGCACCGTGTCCGTTGCACGGTTATCTGCCGCTCTTCTTCTCCTTACTCACGGCATTTTCTCTGACCACGTAAGAGGAATGTACGACCGACGACTTCGGCGATCGTGGGCATGCTTGCAATAATGCTGTTTGATCTGAATTGTTCATATGACCTGGCCATTCATCACGATAAGTGCATGAAATAAAAGTGCCTGCTGGCTTAACACTGTGTCTTTTTTTTTTAAGTCCTGCTGTCCCTAGCGTCTAGCGAACGGGGGCTTGCTTTTTAATCGCCACCACGGCGGGGCGTGCGGCGGCCACCCCGTTGACTTCAGCCGTCATGCTGGCTCCACCGGTTCGTTACGGCACACGCGTACTCTTATGTCGCGGGCCGACACCTGTTGACCTCATCACTCGGTTCTCAAATCTCACTCGGGATCCGCGCGGCGCCGACGCCCCCAACGCCATGCCCGCGGATCTACCACCCCAATCACCCGTTCCATCCCTCCGTTCGCTTTCCATTTCGTTCTAAACTTCTATTATTCTGTACAACTTACCTCTTTTATTAATATTTAGACCTGTTTGTACCACCATCTATCTTTACTCATTGTACAAAGTCCTAGCTTAATTTTACACGAAAAAATGTAGGAACAAAAAAAATCAAAACCAAGGATATATTTTAAGCTAATGTCGCGTATTTAACTTGCACAACTAAAGATAAAATTAGTTACGTTAAACTTACAATAAAATCCATATATAACCAAAGATATAAGACCTTCCATATGTAAAAAAACTCAAAACAATTTTTGCATGTTGAAAAAAAATAGTTTAAGCTATTGTCACACGTTGAATATTCGACTTCGATTAAAATAATATATTTTAAATGTTGTCGCATGTTGAACATGCAACTTCTCTAAAGTCGAATATTCAACGTTCGACTTTTCTAAATTCGCAAATTCAAAGTGCGATTTTGATGAAGTCGCATTTTGGTTGTTCGATTTCTTTAAAATCGCATTTTGGTTGTTGGATACGGTATTATTTCTGTAATTTCTCCAATTTGAGTATTATTTCTGTAATTTTTGAGAAAAAAGTTAATATTTAAAAAAATTTCCTTCCTTTCCGGCCATCTGACACAAAAAGCGTCAGCCGGAGCAGGCGATCGACCTACAACGAGAGCACTTCTATTTGGTTCGCCGTTCCCGTGTGCACGTGTCCGGACGTCGATTTCCTTTAACGGAGCATCGTCGGCAGAATCCGACGGTCGCGCCGTTCGTAAGGTTCGACCGTGCTCCTGGCCGACCAAGATGGAGAGAGAATTCGATCGCATCGTGCACGATGTTCCTAGCAACGAACAACGGATACCCGCCGCGACGAAGGGGATAAAGGCATAATGCATTTGGGCCCAGTAAATCGTTTCGTGGGCGCCTCGTGGTCTCTATAGGCACTGTTAATAGTGCCATTGTCTTCCAAGCCCAAAAATACAACGGGCCGACCGTGATTTGTGGCCCAGCATTGGGTGGTACCACTTGGCCCAAAAAGTAAGTTCGAAACGGACCAACATTTGGTGTGGATCTTTGAGACTTCGGGCCGACCAGAATCGCGCTTTCATCGGCTGCCCGTTGCCGCTCAAGCTCTGATAGGCTCACGAACTCTTGGGCCAACACACAGCGATGGCTGCAGGCAACGCACCGTGTTCGTTGCACGGTTTTCTGCCGCTCTTCTCCTTGCTCACGGCTATAAATGTCCAAACGGGCCGGACTAATTGGGCGGGCCCGAAGCACAAAAAAATAACTCGACCCAAGCACGACACGGCCCGATCCATTTCGTGCCCGGGCCGGCCGGCACGAGCTACGGGCCGTGCTTGGGCCGAGTGTCCGACCCGACGGGCACGGCCTGTTTAGGATTTATTAATTTTAATTTTATTTTATATATAGCTAAATAATTTTATATGTAGTCAAATAAGATAGTGTGGTGTAGTGATAAAGTGGCTACTTCATATTTCTTAGGTTTTGGATTCAATTTCCACTTCTCCCACTACATTTTGCACCATTTAGCCTTGTATTTGACTAATTAGACTGAAATTATAATTGAGCCCGCATGATTAATAAACCGACCCGGCACAAATATTAAATTTCAAGCCTGCCATGGGCTTGCGTTGAGCCCATGGGCCAGGGTGGCACGGTCCATTAGGTACGACATGCCGGACCGGCTCGAAACTAAATAGGTCGTACCATTTAGTGCCTGGGTCGGAACACGCCGAACGGCCCGTTTGGCTATGAATACTCACGGCATTTTCTCTAACCACGTAGGACGACCGACCACTTCGACGATCGTGGACATGCTTTCAGCAATGCTGTCTGATCAGGATTGTTCATATGACCTGGCTATTCACCACGGGAAGTGCATGTAACAAAAGTGCATGCTGTCCCCAGCGAACGAGGGCTGGCTTCTTCATCGCCGTGCGGCAGCCGTTCTGTTTGACTTCAGCCGTCATGCTGCCTCCACCGGTTCGTTACGACATGCATGTACTCCCATGTCGCAGACCGACACCTGTTAATCTCATCACTTGGTTGTGGACATGCTTGCAACAACGCTGTCTGATCTGGATCATTCATATGACGAGGCCATTCACCACGGGAAGTGCATGGAACAAAAGTGCATGCTGTCCCCAGCGAACGAGGGCTGGCTTCTTCATCGTCGTGCGGCAATCGCCCTGTTTGACTTCAGTCATCATGCTGTCTCTATCGGTTCGTTACGGCATGCACGTACTCCCATGTCGCAGACCGACCTGACCTCATCACTTGTTCCCAAATCTCCCCCGGATCCGCGTGGCGCCGACGCCCCTAACGCCATGCCCGCGGATCTACCACCCCAATCATCTGTTCCATCCCACCGAGACACCGGGGATCACCCTCAGGCTTTCTCGAGAGTCGAGCTGGAGCCAGGTGAGGGAGGGCCAGCGTGCAACGAGGCCCATCACCAACCGCCGCCGCCCGCACGACGTCCCAAGTCGCGGGGGACCGGCAAGGCGGCGAATAAAAAATTTCCAGATCTGCAAAGCGTGCCTCGGTGTCGGGTGTAGTACATGTTCCGAGAATCCACGCACGGTTCGAGATTCCATTCCACCCTCTGCCATCATCAACAGGCCACAGCGGCCAGCGCGAAAGATGAGAACGAGACACCCTGTTGCACCATTGATCAATCATTGCTTGCTTGACATTTTCCAGTTCTCCTTGCCTTACCAAAACGAGACATCAAGCACCAGTAGTACAGTACACAAATCTTGAATTCATTTCTTCATCTTACAAAAATGGGGAAAATACAAAAAAAAATCATTAAATCAAGCTGGGCACCACCTCAAGCACACCAACCACTAGCTTACTGTACAGGCTACATTATTATTCTTCTTCTCCTTCTTCTTGGTGTGGTGGTGGTGTCCCATGTTGATTACTCCTCCCCGAGGGGCTCAGAGATTATAAGTTAACCCCGGAGCAGTAACCATTGTTATTTACGAACCTTAGAAGAATAGTAATACTTGTAAACAATAGTAATAATTAATTAAAGAGATTAATTCTTCATCCCAGTGATTCCACTGGCTTCACCACTGTTGGTCCTGGTCGAGTTAGTCATGCTTTCTCTTTTTTCATTTTTTCGGTTCATCTCGAACGGTGATCAGAGGCTGCCCTTCTTCGTGGCCCCGCCAGCTGCTATGGCGTTTTTGCTCCCAGCCGCCCGCGCCTTGGCGGCGCGCCCCCTGTTCTTTCCCTTCTTCTTGTGGTGCCCGGCGCCGGGCGTGGACAGGGGGATGAACACGCCGGTGCCCTTGCTGCAACACTGCTGCTGCTGCTGCTGTTGCCACGCCCTGCTGTCGCCGTAGCTGGCGGCGGCGTGGTGGAACAACGTGTAGGAACACGGTGGCGCCAGCATCGACGACGCGCCACGATGCTGCGGCACATGTTGGCCGAATCCCTGGCGGCGTTGGAGAAAACAAAAGAACCGTCAGCTTAGCTGTGTACCTTGGGATCAAGCGCGGCGCGAAGCAGAGCCAGGGCCGGGCGCACATGAAGTGATGCGGCCGTGGCGAACTTTGCAGTACAAGCTATAGAATTATAGAAAAAGAAAAGGTGCAGTTTAAAATCGGTGGCTGATAGGTGTAGGAGGAGCTCGTCGAGTGCAACTGTCATGGGCAACTTGCTTGGGTGCTTAGATTCATTCATCAGCGCCGGATCTTGTCACGGATCGAGCGGGACAGGATTAATTAATTAAACAAACAACGGCAGCTAGTACTAATGAGTAAATAATGATTCGCGCCATGATAGTGTGCTGCGGCAAGCGCCGGCAGACAAGCACGGGTCGCGTGCATGATGAGTAGGAGGTGGTGTGTGCAAGCAAGCAAGAAAGTTTGGATTGCCACTCATCATAGCCAGACATCAGAGGCTGCGGCGCCCAATCAACATCGAGCACTACTTAACCACATGCTCGAGCACTACTTGGTCGATATGGCAGCTCGATCACATGCGAGGTGATTCGAAACCAAAGAATTAAAACAACTCCGTATGTGCAGGGAGAGTGACGCCTGTAACTTAATCAGAAGCTTTGGACCTACACTAATTGCAACAGAGCAGGGTGATTAGGTTAACTAACTGGAGCTTTGGCGGGCGGAGAAATGGAGAGGCAGTCACGCGGGGACCGTAGCGACGCGGCTCGCGGACAGCCACGGGTGCCGGTGGTGGTGGTGGGAAGGAGTACCTTGCAAGTTTCTAATTCAGGAGCGGCTAATGAAAGGGACGGCGCCGCGGGCACGGATCGATCCCAACACCTGCGCACGTCAAGGGGTTGATATGGACCCCACGCCACTGCCTCGGAGGAAATTAGCTGTTCCCATTTGTTATTTGCTCTGCTGTCGCCACTGCGATACAACAGTATGATAGCAGTGCTAACACTGTCACTGCGCATGGAAGAATTATCTTTTGCTGCCTAACAAAAAAGATGGTCGACCTGCTATTACTGATGACCGATTTCACATGGAACGCAGGATTCTCTGGAGATTCAAGTGGAGATTTTATACTACGAGGTTCAGATGAGCCTGAAGATTCCATCGGGATTCACTCGAGTGGAATTTGTAATTCAGACAGGGCCCCATAACAGAGAGCTTATCAGCTCGTATAGTACTAGTACTACTAGTACTAATCTACTGCGGTTAGTCATTTGTGGGGTCCCAGCAGAAGAATTTTGCTGGGGCAAGCAATTCGACGGAATGCTATGCCTGTAAACGGTCAATTTCCCGGGAAAGGCGGCTTCCTTTCTCTTAATGCACAGGCACTCACTGACGCATCACGAAAGATACATCGGCACTTATTATCAGTATATCGCGATTCGCGAGTAAGCTCCTACGCTTATCCTTACGAAAATTCTGCGCGTACACCGGATGCTGACAGCGACTGCAGCAGATGCACGCGGTTTTTAAGATGCTAATCCAGATGCTAGTTAGCAACTGTACTGCGTAGTGGCTTCATCAGAAAGAAAAATTAAGCTGATGGGCATGTTAATCACGAGACGTGCCTCTGTCCTGTTGAGATCTTCGTTTCCATATCGGTCAGGCATATCAGGTTGTGTTGCTGTGTGCCAGCGCCAAGAAGCGCAACTCAACCATGCGGATGGTACTAGTGGTGGTTCAGCAACAACCAACTAACTACCGGGACCGAGAAGCTCCAGGAACCACCCGCCCAAAAGGAGGATAGCGGTCCTGAGCTGCGAGGTGCACGTGCCGTGATGGCTGACGCCATGACGGAACGGAACGAGCAGAGGAGGGGAGGCAAGGGAAGGGGGAAGCGGCGGCGGCTCACCGGGAGAGGCATCGCGGCGTCGGGGACGAACTGCGCGGCGGCCGCGAAGTCGGCGTCGTCGTCGTCGGTGATGAGGAGGGATATCTGCTTGCTGAGCTCGGCGAAGAACACGTCGTCCTCCAGCATCTCGACCTCCATCTTCTCCTGCTCCTCCTTCGCTGAGCCGGCGATGAGCAAGCAGCAGGTCGGCGATAAGCGGCGGCGGCGGCAATGGGGGAGAGGCTGTGCGAGGCACAGGGGAACGGGGAAGGCTTGCGGCTGTGTCGCGAGGCGGGGGCCTCTGGGCTCTGGCGCTGTGTTCCGCCTGAGGCTGAGGGTGCCACTTTAATAACCGCTTTCCGGCGGTCAGTTTGGGGAGGTGAGGTGGGCCCGGAGGAGCAGTTGGCCAATGCCTGCTCGGAAAGGACGTGGGTCCCACGAATGGTGGGGGCGGCCCCCTTCCACCTGCACATGCTCGCAATCCGCTCCGCTCCTCCGCGCGGTCCAGGCTCACTCCCTCCATGATCCTTTCCTTCTCCGCCACGGGAGAGACCGCCGGGCCCCACACGTCAGTACGTAGAGCAGGCAAGCAAGCAGTTCAGCGTAATTTCACCTTGATAAGCAACGAGTCTGAGAAACCGGTATTTGTTTGTTTGTTTATTGAAGGTAAAGGTGAGGCTGGGGCTGAAACGGAGTTCTCCGAGAAAGGCTCTTTGCGGGCCGACATGGACGACAGATTGGACGATGGTACACTCTCGGATAGTCGGATCGAACCAGCACATGATCGATCCGAGACGGCACCGGATCGCATGAGCCAAATCATACATCGGCAAACTTCCACTAGCACTCCGTAGTAGAAAGTGAAACAAAACCACAAACGACGGAAGTTGAAGAAAGGGAAAGGGACCGGTCCCCCATTCAAGTCCGGTGTTTATCCGCGCGAGGAAAGCGGATGGATGAGGCAGCTCCGGCGCCGAGCCGGCCACCGATGCCAGCCCGCGATCGGGGCCCGGAATCACGCTGCCCACCACATGGCCCCGACCGCCGCGCCGCCAACGCTGCCAGGGTGGACGCCGCACGGGGCACACAGCCTTCCTTTTCACTCACCGCATCGGCGCGGACGGGCGAGCAGCGCATGTACGTCGTCACGGTCGATAAAACGTCCTGCCGTCTGCAGTAACACAGGTTTGGGTTGGGTTGGATGCCGCTCTGCGTGCGTGCGCTGTACTCGCGTGCCGAGGTGGCTGGCGCTAATTATTGGTCCCTGATGGCGCGATCTGATGGAATCAGCAAAGAATCCCAGGGCCGGGCCGCGCGATGCCACGAAAGGAGAGTGAAATTAACAGTGCGCGGTTGCCTTCGTCATGGGGTGGGGGCACCTGCACCAGGGGCTGGTTGGCTCTGCCGGCCCCCGGTTTGGTTTCCTATCCAAAACAAAACGGATTGGATAGTCTTTCGTCCGGACGGAGGACGGATCGGCCGACGACGAGTTTTTTTTTTAATATGGTACATGATACGTTTCGTATTAAAAGAGCTCGACCTTACAAATGAGAAACCACGATCAAACTGAATTTGGCTCGGCTCTAAGTAGCTAAAAAAAAAACTCGTGACTAGACACTACAATGGTTACAACTAAAGACCCTAACCTAGAGACATTAGATGTGGAGCGCAGAGAGATAGAGCACCAAAACACCGCAACATTCATGCCGATGGCAGGGAGTACCTCAACAACCCCTCTAGGCCGACAACGAGTAGACTGTCTGTACCGTGGCGAGGAGCAAGCAGAGGCCGCGCGTGCTCCACGTCGACCTGCTCCGCTACCGCGTCTCCCCTCCACTTGACTTGCATCGGATGTGGAGCTGCGCGCTGGAGGCGCAGGCCACCAGCTCCTTCACTGACCACGACGGCCACGGCGAGGCCGTTGGTTGTGCGGCTGCCGTGCGTGCGAGCGGTTTGCTGCCGGCCGACGACACAGGTCGTTCGTGGGTTGGGTGGACGGGACGGCCGACGGCTGCTTGTTGTATACGGCAGGCAGCAAGGCCACTGGGATGCCGACGAGCGACAAGTAGGAGAGGACGCCTGCGGTTCACGTCCTGCTGATTGCGGTCCTCCGCTAACTGGAGCACGTTGTCTGTTGCTGTTCTGATCGGCGGCAACAGGGGAGGGGCCTATCGGAAGTTCAGTGCGGTAACATGCGGCAAGTGCGTCCCCCTGCGGCGCCCGCGCACCAGCGGCAGCCAGTGCCTCATGCAGCGGTGCCGGTGCGTCACTTCGTTTGCGCTGTCTCTGAGTTTCCGTGGCGCGTCTCAGCAGTCGGCAGCGTAGAATTTGAGACCGAGACCGGTGCTACAACACCAATTCAGAGGACCCGCACTCCCAATTCAGAAGACTGTAGATGATGCAGTACTTTAAATTAGTAATGTAGCACTCATCAAAAAAAAAAACTATATATCCCAATTTCTGTCACTGTTCATTCTCTGAATTGGTAATACTAATTCAGAGGACTCCGTTCGATGTTACCAATTCAGAGGACCCCGTTCGAGCAATAAGTTTGTGTGCCCAGCGGAGAGTTGTGTACGGGTTGTCGGCTGCTGATGCAGATGAGATGCCATTGCCATTACAGCAGGAGAACCACTCCAAAGTGTCTCGGAACGGCTCTGTGCTCAAAACCAAAAATAGACCGAAATGTTGTTTCATTCTGTTTTCAATCAATGCCATCAGCGTCTCTTGTTCTGATCGTTTTCTTCCGATTTAGTCTCGACGTTTCTTCAGAGTTTAATTAGTCGGCACTGCATGCCTACGGAATTCAATCGAAGTACCCTTGTACGAATATATGTTACTACCCGCTACAGAGAAACAAAGGTACCACTGTACGCGCTTTGGATACGGGTGCATTTGTGGTCGGCACAAGCCTATCCATTGATCCATTGTGACCAGGACGGACTGAGGTTTTCAACCGTGTCGACGCTGCGAGAGAGAAGATTTTCTAAAATAGTGTTGTGGCGACGAGAATCATCTGCAAGTGTTGACATTGATTTTTTTTTTCCTTTGGATTAAAATACCCTCTCGCATCAAAGTGCGTGTTTGGTTAATTGAAAGGGATTAGAATATAATTGTGGTGCTATTTCTAAATTTGTTGTCAGTCAATGTACTGCATCAATGTTAGCATGCAGGTCATTGTTAGTCTGTTCACCTCTGTTGCAAGGAGGATTTCCCTCTTAATCCTACATTTTTCTTGAACTTGATTTCTTTCATGTGAAATTCCTATGTTACAAAGGGGCCATGAGACGTCAAACATAAACAGTAAGTACAAACCTGAACGTGGCTTTTTAATAAAAGAAACTAGAGCACCATCTTTTGGCACACTGGCATGCGATTTACCGTGAAATGGATATAAGAATGTTCGTTTTCTATTTTGTAGAATAAAGAATATGAGTTGACTTTGGCATGGTCACCATCTTCCAAGCTGGCAAGGGTGAATTTTTTGCAAGTTTGCATTCATGTCAGAACCTATGCAAAGGGGCAATTAATTTTTTGCCATCCTCTCAGATGACCCGCTTCCATTTGCCATCCTCTCGAAATCAGACTCCATCCAAAGGTTCTAAAAAGAGTTCATACTACTTAAACTACCCTTCATTTAATTAGAAACTACAAAATTACATGATTAGTAGCTGAGATTACTGAACCAATTATTTTAGTACTAACATCATCCCTAAATTCTTGACAAATTTAATTTTTAGATATCATGTTTGACCCTCCATTTAATTAAAAAATTATAAAAATATTACTTATTTTGTTGCGATTAGTTTTATCATAAGAGGTGTTTTAATCATGACTAATTTATTTTTATATTTGTAATAAAAATTAAATAAGATGAGTGATCAAACATGATGTCTAAAAGTCAAAGTGTCAAGAATTTAGTGACGAACAGAGTAAGTTTTAATTATTTTAGTATGGAATAAGTTTCCAATTAAACCTAGTAAATTCAAGTTCTTAGTTCAATATTTTTTGGTCATTTAGTAACTCCAGAAGTTTAGTAACTTCCAATCTGGTTTAGAAAAATCTAGTCATTCAATGATTTTAGTTTAGTTTAATTAATTAATTCCATAATTTACACCCGTTCGGTAATTTCAGCTGCTAGTCTTGTAATTTTTTAGTTTCTAATTAAATGGGGTAGTTTAAGTAATATAATCTCTATTTGGGGCCCTTGGAGGGCAAATGAAAACTTTGATTCGGGAGAATGGCAAATAGGAGCTGGCTATCTGAGAGCATGGCAAAAAAGTAATTGCGCCTGCAAAAGCAATGTTTTTGTATTTGTTGGTATCATATACTCCAGGTACACACGATTTCGACCCATTTCTTAGTGTAGCTTGATTTGGCACATATAGAATGTTAGGAGTGTCCTACACTGAATTAGCAATTTTTAGCTTACCACCTTGTGACCCGAATGACAAGATTAGAGCAGCTTCTCAGCCTTCTCTATCCTTTGCTACCAGATTATATTGCCAGAGGCACCATCCTTTTAAGTAGCTGTGTAAAATAGTGATTGTGAGGTTACTATCCGAACCTTTTAAATTTTAAAAAAAGAACTAAAATTTCAAAATCCTGTACACTTTTAAAAAACTAGTTATTTTTTTTTAAAAGACTAAAGAGGTTCGGAGATAACTTAGGTGCATCTATTGACACTTAATTTAAACTCCAAATGATATCCGTCTAAAAACAAGCTCCAAAAAGATTAATTGAACAGCAAAATATAAGAAAACGTTGGACTAGCAAAACTATGTCCCGCAACAAGTAAATATGCATGGAGAAAAAAAAACTGCATGTTAAAATGTGATGGGTAAAAGGCAGGGTATGAAACTATAAAAGGATTTGGTTTCAGATACCATTTTCATGCTATACGTGGACCAGAAAATTCACGAGTCCAGGTGCTACAGGACGATATTAACAATTCAACTACATCATCAAAACCACCAACATAACTATAGACGTCCAGGCTGATGTTATTATACACGATTATGGACAGTTACGACACTAGGCAGCAGCAATCCTACCGCCCATACTCATGTTTTTGGGATTTTCAACTTTGATCTCCATTAGCTTCTCAACGGGCTGTCTGCAAATGGGGCATTTGTTTGACTGAAATCTTAGAGCTTTTGCACATTCACTGCACATACACTGTAAAACAAAAGACCAATCGGAGAACATCATTAAGGGATAGTTCGAGGTGGCATGGAAAAAGTATAGGACTAAAATAATGTACTCACCAAGTGCCTACAGGGCATAACAGCAGTGTCCCTTGGCTCTGTCAGACAGATTACACATTCCTTCCCTGTGTCATCATCATCAGCATTGCGAACATCAGCTTCTGTGGAGTTGTCAATGCCAAAAATTTCTTGCAGCTCATACCGCACTCCCTCGATCCATAAGATTTGCTTGACAACTTTGACTCGAAGGTCATCGTTATTATTCTCTATAACAGCAAGAGTAATTTGTGCACGAGTGGAGTTTACTAGCTGATCACCTTCCTCTGGAGATGGATAAGCTTCTGCATATACTACTAGAGGGAAAATTTCCCCTGAAGGATTTGAAAGCTCATCTAGAGAAAAGAATCCTAGGTCAACACCAGAACCAGAGGGCTGGATAAACCTTTGGGCTAACCCTTTTTGGAAGGGTATCTTTGTTGGTGTCTGTAATTCTGGATAAATTGAAGCAAAACTGCAGTCTTTTTCTTCCTTGGCAAAGTAATAAATAGTTACACTGCAAGGAAATAAGGATTAGTTCAACCACTGTTCTTGATCTGGGATTTTAGATGATAATTTACCACCCAAATTAATTGGGGAATGAAACAGTCCCTACAGTTTTCCATGAATAGTGCCATCTTTTTACAACAATTCTTAGATGTTCGTTCTCAAGAACAGTCCAATGCTATCACAGTTCATTTTCGTTCAGAGTTATAATAATGATTTTTATTTCTAACATGATCTATTAGTCCGTACCCAGATGTGCCATTCCCAGCGGTAACATAGTAACATCAGATTTACATGCTTCCTGCAATAATATCAGACTTCTCGAAACCTCCTTAAAACTGATAGATCATTTAATATCTTGATGTTCCTTCTAAATGACACCCCCAAATATTATATATAGATGTATATCAGAGATTAACTTAAACTAAACCAAAAGAAGCAGGAGGAATCTGGTAACCTTTATCGCTGCAGCAATCTAGGTATCTTATTTAACCATCAGGGTACTACTCTAGCAATATTTATCTCTACTCTTTCTCATGTGATTTATGATGAAGGCAGTTCTACGGGACTGGAGCACTATGTATCAATTGTAATTAAGGTCGTGAACTATCTATAACATCAACAAAGATCCATCTTCACATAGCACCAGTTTTGGCTTGGGCATCTTGTTTTAGAACAACTGATCGATGATAAGTGTCTTCTCTATTCGTAATACTGGGCATTCTATAAAAAGCTAGGCCATGAGGCTTTCCTCAAAATATTGCAAACCTCACTAAATTCTAACATTTATTAGATCCCTCAAAACAGCCAAACTTATCTACTACACCACTTCCAGTAAGCAGTGGCCACCGAATTCAGACCACTCAAACAAATCTAGCATTCCTTTGCAGGATCAGTGTTTAGACGCAGAGCAAGGCGTCCCATACCAACACCAACTCACCTTCCGTCGGTCACCGCGTCGAAGGTGAAGGCGACTAGGCGATGGTCAGGGTCAGCGTCGTCGGGCACGAGCCTGATTGTGTCCTTGTGCAGGTTGACGTCATTCTTCACCTTGCGCGCCTGCTGGTGCTCGACGAACTCGGGCGGGGGGCCCAGCAGCGCGGGCGGGGGCTGCAGCTGCGGCGGCGGCATGGGCGCCGGGTGCCACGGACCTTGGTACGCCTGCGGCGGTGGCGGCGGGTGGTGGTAGTAGTACGAGGAGGACGCCGGAGGCGGCGCCGGGGGAGCGGGGTGCCGGTGGTGGTGCGAAGGCGGGGGAGGCGGCGGGTGGTGGTGGTGGTGGTGGTGCGGCGGCGGAGGCGGCGGGGGCAGGTACGAGGAGTAACGGTGCGGCGGAGGGGGCGGGTAGTAGTCGTCGCGGCGGCGGCGGCTGCTGCTAGAGGAGGCGCCCATGGCCGCCTACCCGAGTAGGTGCGGCGCGGATGCGACGAGTAGTTCGAAGCGGCAGATTTGAGAGATGCGTGAAGAGCAGGGGAAGGAGGACGACGACGAGGTCGGGGAAGGTAAAGGTTGCTTAGGCGCGTCGCGGGTGGACGGGGAGGCGGGCCGTGCGCGTCGTCGCGGTGGAGTCGGTAAGCTCGACGCGGTCGGGGCAACGGGGGAGGAGAGGACTCGGAAAGTGGAATTGACTTTTTCACGGCTGCGGTGTTCGCGTTTGGCCTGGCGCTACTAAATTTTACAAATTTTAAAATATATCATATATTAATAAAAAAAAATAACACGTAAAACTAAATAATATATTTTAAATTTTAAAAAATTATAATAACATATATCAAATTAATCATTTCTGATTCCGTGGTGTTCACCGTCCTAAGGCTGCGCTCGCGTTGGCTGCGCTGATGGTGGCGCGGTCGCAGCAGAAGGCTTTTTTATATCGCCGACTCGCCGTCCCTGTTGGCGTGTTGGATGTATCGACCGACGGCGACGGGTGCTCGGAACTGTGGATCAGCAAGTGCTGTGGCCGCGCCGTGTCCACATATGTGGGCGAGAAAAGAAGTGTAACGACAAGACTGACAACGTGGTAATCCACGATATGATAATGCGACAGCTACGATAAAACTCGTTTACCCGAAAGTTGTACCGTTTCTTTTGTTGAGCCATTATGACCAATCTGTTAGGTGAACCTTGGCTTCATTGTGATGTGGGATGAGGTCTCAGTCAGTCCAAAAACTGACAGGTGAACCAGCCATTATATTTAAACCTCCTCCCTCTGTTTTAAAAATACTCTCCGTTTCGTTTTATAGGTCGTTTTGAAGTTTAATGTGCAAATTAAAAAAATTTAAAAAAATAAAATGTTCTAAAAACAAAAAAAAAAGATAAAAGCGAAGTTGTATTAGAAAGAGAAAAAAATGTCTCAGAAAATAAGAATAAATTATAACTTATAATTATAATTTAAGATGAAGAGAGTAAGTTTTTTTTATTTTCAAATATATGATTATTCGTTTTATTAAAAAATTGTAAAAATATTATTTTTTTATTGTAAAATAATTTATTATTAAAAGTACTTTAAACTTGACGTATGTAATTTTTTTTATTTTTGTAATTTTTTTTTAAATAAAATGAATGATTAAACGGTTACTCGACACTCCATCAGTCAGATCACTGAGCTCAATCCTACAGTGTGAACTGGCACAGTAAAGACATCCGCAGCGTATAAATTTGTTATATGGTGCTAGCAGATAAATTTGTTATATGGTGCTAGCACAGCCACGTCACCAAGTGCTTCCACGGTAAAACCTACCCCAATGTTTAGTTCTCTAAGATCAGAACTATAAGTAATAAAATAATATTATTTTTCTATTTCTTTATTATTTCTTATTTCTTCTTTCCCACATGATGTTGCTTGGCACGGGTGCTCTGCAGAGCTCCTGGAGCTAGCAATCTGGGATCCGGATCCTCTCAAGCGACGGTAAAAAGTCAGAGTACTAGCCCTTGCTACAGTAACCTGTGAGCGTGCCTGAATTTGTACCGTAGCAAAAAAATATTCTACAATCTCTATATCAAAACCACTGTTTGTTCTGATATTGTTCATGGCTGCTGTAGCAGTGAATCTAGACTGTCGGCTCAGATGGAATGTTCTTACGGTGAATTTACTTCACCAATTCCGGACCCGATCCAGCAATTTCTATCCTAGCACCTCCATCGGTTCTCTCTCCGGCTCGCACCATCCAAAATCCAACGTTGCGGCTGCCCTAAAGGTCTGATTGGATAGGTACACGCGAGGCAACCAGGCTCGCCGCGTGTAAAGAGCCGACGATTGATTGCCTGGTAGCTTGGTCCGCCAGCTGCAAAAATCTTCGTCCCGTCTGCATCCGAAGAAACAGATTTGAAATCCGTTTCTCCTCAGCCTGGCTCGCCGTGACCAGGCTCGCGCCGGTCAAGCTCGCTGAAACAAGAACCAATCACGCTCTAATAGGACCATATCGTTTCATTTGACTGATGCAAGAATTGGATAGAGTAAATTTGAATTATACTACATCCGTTTTAATATATAAGCATTTCTAAATTTATTAAAAAACAAATTCTTTTAATTTTGATTAATAATATCTAAAATATTAAATAATTCTTAATATATAAAGTAATATATCATGAAAGTTTGTTTCATAACAAATCTAATAATATAATTTATCTACGATAAAACATCATAAATTTTTCATTATTAATGATCAAAGTTAAAAGAATTAACTTTGAACAAACCTAAAAATACAGAAATCTTTATATATTAAACGTCTTGCGTTCTCTCAACCCTCGTTGCGTTACGTCACTCTAAAAAATATTAACCGTCAGATTAAAATCTAACAGTGGGTATTAAAAAAGACAAAAAATAGATATTAAAAAAGAGAAAAAATTATTTCTCCGGTCAACGTAAGAGCGTGCTTCTGCTCGACGGAAGCAGAGATGAACAACCGTGCTATCGCAATATATTAAAGCGCAAACGTTCTCTGATAGCTCCACGTCACCATAAAAAATATTAACATTCGATTAAAATATAACGGTGGATATTAAAAACGAGAAAATCCTTTTCTCGATCAACGTAAAAGCGTACTTCTACTCAACGGAGGCAAGCATAAACGACCACAATATATTAAAGCGCAAGCGTTATCTGATAGCTCATTGCGCCACGTCACCTTAAAAAATATTAACCGTCGAATTAAAATATAACGGTGGATATTAAAAAAGAAAAAAAATAAAAATTAAGAAGAAAAAAAAATCTTTTTTCCAGTCAAAGTAGTATGCTCCTACTCGACGAGAGCAGACATGAACGCGTGCTATCACAATATATTAAAGCGCAAGCATTCTCTGATAACTTGTTGCGCCACATCAGCCTAAAAAATATTAATCGTCAGATTAAAATATAACAGTGAATATTAGAAAAAAGAAAAAAATAGATATTGAAAAAGAGAAAAAAAATTCTTTCCTGATCAAAGTAAGATTGAGTCCTCAGTCAAAGTAAAAGTGCTTATGCTCGACGAGAGCAAGTATGAACGGTTGTGTCGATATAAAAGAAATTTTTATAAATTTATTATACTTCTATATTTTACAAATATATGCTACAATTAAAGACCTTTTATATTTTATAAAAATATATATTTAAATATCTTAAATTATTTTATCTCCTACAAATATTCTTTGATTACTATGCTATATTGAATGAACTATTTCGAAAGATATAAAAGAAGTTCTTATAAATTTATTTTACTTCTATGTTAAATATATGCTACAGTTAAAGATCTTTATATGTTTTAAAAATATATATTTAAATAACTTAAATTAAATTGTTTTATTTCTTAAAAATGCTGTTTGATTACAACGAGAACTGAGATTCAATTTTTTTCTCGCTTACAACTCCGGTAGCTTTAAAGCAATGTTTTAATCAAACATTACCAATATAAATTAAAAATAATTTTAAATTTATTACGTTACAAAATTAAAAATAATTTACTTTAAAAATACTTTTTAAAAAGTGTACCGATGCTACTTTTTATTAAATATTTTATAGATAACAAAAGTCACACTTATGATTTAAAAACCATGTCTACAACTTTTTTAAAAAAAATATGCTTATAAAATTTTGTCATTCATATCAAAACAAATATACTTCTATTTGTTAATAATAAATTTAAAATATACTATAACAAGAGTCACACTTATGCTTTAAAGACATGACAATTTTTTTTAAAATATGTTTATAAAACTTTGTTATTCATATCAAGACAACTATACTTTTATTTGTTAAATAATAAATTTAAAATATATTACTTTAACTAGAGGTACACAACAAAAACATACACGAAAAGCGCGGCAATTGCCGCGCAGATTTTCTAGTGCGTACTAAAAGGACAAAAAAGACAGAGATGAGCTTTTGCAATTCTTTGAAGACATCTTGAACCTTCCGGCCTTCCGGGTAATGGCGCGGCGATGACCTGCGTTTGTACATTTGTTATGAGAATTTATAAACGCAGCTATGCAGACATCCAGTTCCAGGTCACATGTTAGCCATGTGATCCGCCAAAATTTACAAGGGGAAAGTTAGCGAAAGTGCTGCATCCATCATCCTCCGGATCTGCTGCAATCAAAAGAACAGTTGGATATCTCCATTGGTTTGCTATGTCAACGAAGGCCGATGTAAAACCATATGTTCCTGCCGTTCCAGCAAATCGAACAGAAGCTTGAGCTGAGCTTCCCATCATTGAGCACTACGCTGCTAATTTAGGCGGCAATCAAAATTCCACCAACGCGAGTTGCCATCCAAATCATGCTCTTCTTTCTAAAAGACCAAGAACAGAAATTAAGGTCAGCTTCAAATAATGATAAACCTTAGCAGCAAAGCAAAAAAGGTACCTAGTGGCTGGCACCATCATAACCACCATACGCGCTTAACTTGGTATCAAGCACCATATCTCCTCAAAACTTTGCTTAGTGCTGGCATAACATTGTATGCTTGGTACGACCTTCTCAGCTCAATAATTGAGCCCACCTGAATCATTATTTTTTAATATGATTTCATTATCCTAAACACATGTTAATCACGTTGACAATTATCAAAGGCAAATTTGTTCCTTAATGTCTAAGTGAATTTATTCCAGTATTGGGAGCTAGTGGGCATCTGAAAGCAAGTATGGTCATCCTGCATGAAACCACCCTTTCTTTAATTGCATGTGACTGGGAGGTGCAAAAAGGGGCAGACAGTGCATGTAGCTCCTGCCTGCGCAGGGTCCGGGAAGGGCCTGCTCCTTCAACAAAATGTTACTACCTCCAATTCTTTTTTATTGTGCTATGCGTTGTGTCTTAACAACATCAAAAGAAAGCTGGAGGGAGTATGATCTTCCTTTCGTGTCCTGACAACATGTTTTGTTTCTTTTTGTTCACACATCCAGTTTCACATATTTTGTAGATGAGCATTTCAAAAGCTAACTTATCATGCTACCAAAATATAAGGGCGTGTGTGAGATATAAGGATGTACTCACAATAATCAATACCGATGTAAATCCTATGGAAAATCCCTCATTTATTTGTCTCAGATATCGATCAAGTAATAAAGAGGAAGTTGCTAACAAGCTCAGCAATAGACCTCCTGAAATATATTTATAAAAAGAAATGATTCTTTATCCTTAGAAAAATGGAAAAAATGGAAATGTTGCATAAAGGCAAATCATAATAAACTGTAATGTGATAAACTTTACTAAAGGAGACATACCCCAGAAACGTGTTGATGTTTGTATCTTTGTGAGATATTCTACTGTTGCTCGTCCAGGCTTGATCCTTGGTACTCTTGCACTCATCTTATTCAGGTAGTCAGATATCTCTTTTGGCAAATTGGCCTGCAGTTAATAGTTTGCAAATTAAGGTAAATTTCCATAACATATCTGCAAATAAGCATGCCTTCTGATACAAAAAAAAAGTTACTGAGTAAGATCATTTTAAGTTATTACCCTCTGCTGTCCTACATTGTTTCATATGTGGCACCAGTAATTCAGTAAAATAATTCAGTAAAATAATAGCACTTTTTAAATATTAAAAACATTCTTGGCACCAGTAGAAGCTACACACGTATACCTATGAATGAACGTCGTTATTAACATGCGAATTGGACTTACAATGTCAAAAATGTTGAAGATGAAGACAAAAAAAGCATAAGTCAAATAATAAACCCAGGGACTTCCACCACCTGAAGTATTTGGGTTCAAAATGTCCTTTAAGTTTCCCCAAAACCTTGAGCCAAAAATGCTGTAAACATTCTGTATTAGAATGATGAAGTGAAAAAAAAATGCTGAAAAAGGGTCATGCTTTACCTGGCCATGATGCTTGGGAAAGCTAGTAAGTATGAGGTTGTAAGCAAGGGCTGCATTCCAGTAGGATTGATGTTGAAAGGGATATATGGTTCAACCTCTGTAACTGGAGTGCTTTCATTCCTAAAAGGACAGGTCAAATCAACGGCAATAAGGAATATTGAAGATTTTCATTAAAACAAAAGAAATTGATGTATTATTCTGGGAGTTAAAAGGATATCAGTTTTAGCACAGGTTTCGTAAGATTGTAAAACATCTTTCTCTAGTGTTTGCAGAGATAGTAGAAACATGTAGCAGCTTTCCTTTGGCATGTTGTACTATGCTATGAATATAATAACACTGGACAGTGTTTTACAATTAATATATCTTCACCACCTAAAAGTAGTAAACAGTAAATATGCATATGGATACCCAACCCTCTTTAATTAAAAATAATGAACTAGTTCCCACAATGAGCATGTTTGTTTGATAACGAAGTTATTATTTTCAACTAAAAACTAAAAAGGGTTGGAGGGTACACTTGTGGTCATTCATTTTCACCCCTAAATATTACCCTGCGCCAGAAGCCAATTTAAATCCATAGTACTGAAGCTTTATCTTCCTGCATCCTTCAGTCACAAGCACAGCCCCCATGGTGACCATCATAAAAATTCCAGCAATGCCCAAGACGTAAGGCCAATATTTGGAAAAATTCCCTGTGCCAAAATAAAGATACCACATATCAGGCCTGATTACATGGTTTCTGTAAAGTGCCTTAAAAGTTCCATGATCTTCCAGAAAGAAGCAGAAATATATAAATAAACAGCAAAAACTCAGATTCATAGGTAAATGAAGTTACTTAAAGACATGAATTATAAATTATAAGAAAGAAATGACAAGAGTTGGCAAGCTCAAGTTTGTGGGGATGACCTGAAAACTGAGTTATCATCTTGTGTAGTGTATCTGTGTAACCAGTCAAAATTCCCACACAGATAATCAAAGATGAGCCATGTCCTGAACAGGAAGAAATATATAAGAAACAATAAATATCAAAATCTAACATTGAGCAAACTTTAAATAACCTTATGAGATCAACATCGTCTCTAGAAAAATATTTACAGAAATAAATCAAGCCATGAACATTTTTGTGTTGAACAGCCATCAAGCAAGAGAAAGATTTAAAATCAGTACATAACTTATATCTTCTCTTCCTTCTTTCCTTCCTTCCTTCCTTATGTTTTTTTAGAGCCCTGGAATCAGCTCATCTCAGTACTTGGGTCTCAAAGATCAGTGGGTAAAAGGAGTGTTTTTTTTTGTTTTATTTATTCTAACTTTTCAGGAATGAGAAGCTCCCTTGTAATATATATTAAAATTTTGATGAGGCTTTCCACAAAAATGAATATTTTTACCACCCCAAAACATATTGTCCAAATGGGCAAAGTTTAGTACTATCCAGTTTTTGAGACAAAAACATATGTTTCAGCAAAGAAACTACACAACAAACACAGACATACAATGCATAGACAAATAATGGTCTGTTACTATACAAAGTAGGTATATTCAGACCAAGTTCTGCACAAATATTTAAGCACAACATGCATCTATGACAGAATATATTGTAATTTACACAAGACACGAAACATTCAGAACATGCCTGGATACTAAATGACAAATATGCAGGAGATAGAGTATTACCAAATCCAGATTCCGAAATGGTATCACAAATCCATGTCATTGACATTGCACCAAGAACAAGCAACACACTTGTTATAATTATATGCTTAAACCTGAAATAAATGAAATGAAAAAAGAGCTGTATAAATACTTTATGAGCACCCCACTGTTCATACAAAATATGATCAATAACAACTTTAGCCCCAGTAGTGTTTCAGTTTGCTAGATTTTATCCCTCTTTTTCAAGATGGGCCAATTAGCGGCCTCAATTTCCAAGCAGGTAATGAAACAGCTAAAAAATTAATGACGAGTAGTATGCAATTTCAATGTACTTGCACCGGATGCATCACACACGTTCACATATGTATGATGCACTAAGGGCGGAGCAGCCCAGCTTGCTTGGGAGGGCAGTAAAACTTTGAAAAACAAAAGTCTTGCAGCAATGTGTAGTTTACCTGTAACCTGCAGCATATATCGAGTACTGCAGCGAATAGCATGACACAGTAAAAGCAGCCACAGTCGCAAAACCCAATGAGAGCCACCATCTAAACAGCAGGTAAACGATTCAGACAAGATGAATGATTTGTCAAGAACCAGCTATTTCTGGGAAAACAAATTCAGTCTCACTGTTCAAGATAACTAGGACACACATATAGCCTTTTATCTTCTCGTGCCCGTCTAATCCCTCCTTGCGAAGCTTTTCAAGTGATGGAAGAACATGAGAGAGAACCTAAACAAATTCCTTTTGTTATATTTTTTTCAAAAAAAAGAAGAGAGAGAGCTGTTGTAACAATGACATCAAAATAACAAGCAACAGTTTTCTTGGGTGAAGGCCAAGTCACAAACAAAGATGCTGATACTTGCTGAGTGCTCAAATTAGATCCATGAACCTCCATGGAAAAAAAGGCGCTAGGTGCTAAGCGAGCGGTGATCCACCGCTTAGCGCTTAAGTGTGCTTAGGCGCGCCTAAGCATTTTACTAAGCGCTAGATATTATTTATTTTTCTAATGAAATAAGGCTGGAAAAGGAGAGGAAAATGAAAAAAAGGACACATTGGGCCATTATCCTGCAGTAGCCCATCAACCCTCCCACCCTCATTTGGGCCTGAGGCTCTCAGCTGGCCCATTAAAGGGAGAGAGTGCAACACATGACCTAACCCTAGCTGCAGCCAGCCACCACGAAGGACCAGCCGGCAGCAGCCAGCAGACCCAGGCATCCAGCCACCGCCGGTGCTCTCTCCACCTTCCCCTCCCTGTCCCCCCTCAGATCTGCCGTTGTACCAGCCAGCGGAGACGTGGGTGGGGGTGTTGCAGCCGCAGAGATGTGGCCCCGCAGCACGGAAGGGCGACCAAGGCCAGAGAAGCGCGGCAGGACGACAGCAGCGCTGCAGGGCGGCCAAGCCAGAGCGGCACGTTAGGGCAGCAGTGCTCAGGTGCCGCCTACACCCCAAGGCGGAGCGGAGGCCTCCCGCTCCGCGCTTTGGCGCGCTGAAGCGGGCGCCTAATAGCGCCTTTTTTTTTCACGGATGAAACTGAATTATATCTGAAAACACACATGAGTGGTTCCAATCTACTGTCTGGCAGTCTACTCTGCATAAACCCCTTGAAAAAAGTAAAGCATATCCAAGTTTAGGGCCTAAGTGCTGAGTTCCTGAAACTTGATCTCATAGGTTTAGCTTGGGTCATGTTGAAATGTACACTTAGGCACAACACGCGTAAGTTTGGAAGATATGGTTGTTGAACACAATTTAATTCTCTGTTAAGTAAATGCATGGAAATCCAGTTCATGGAAGTGAAGTTATCTAGAGAAATAAAACAAGTAACTCAGAAGCATACAAGTATTGTCATTGAGGAAAAAACATGTACCGCAGAACTGAGTAAAAGAATACCGAACCTGCATGACAATAGACGCCGAAATTTGATGACTGATCCCCAGCTGGAAAAATGACAGCTTCAGTTCAGAAGAAAAATCACCAAGGTCATCTGCACAAAGGAAGGCATCATTGCAAACTACTCCAAGCAAAATTCATGCACAACTCGCAAGCAAGTAATCAAATGGAACGACGAGAAAAACCTGCAGGGAGCGGGGCGAAGCTGAGGTAGGAATCGGGGATAAGGCGCCGGTCGAACCCGGGGAGAGGGATGAAGTAGCCCACGCGGCTGAGCACGATTAGCGCGGCAGTGATGGTGAGCCTCCGCCGGATCTCGCTGCGGAAGAAGGCATCCGCGGCGCTCTCCGCCACCGCCCCTAGGCGCGCTAGGTCCAGGAACCGGTTCCGGTACCCCACGCCCTTCCGCCCCGTCCCCGCGCCGCCGTCTTCCTCACCGTTCAACGGAACAGCGCCAGACGCCGAAGCCTTGGCGGCAAAGGCGAAACGGATAGGCGTGAGAAGCGGCCGCTGAGACGCGCCGAGGAGGAATGGGCGGTGTGCGCGAAAGAGCGGGCTGCTGGGGGCGAGGCCGCGGGACGGCGAGGAGAGAAGTGTGCCGCGAGGCGGGAGTGCGAGCGGCGGGGAGAGGGAATGCGCGAGCGCGAAGGAGGAGGACATGGCGGCGGCCGTTCCTCCCGCCGTCGTTCCGTCGCCGGCGGGGCAAGGTTGGGTACCACCACTGGCCCTGGCTTTTGGTCCGCTGATTGAAGGTGCAGTGCAGCGTCGGGAACGCTCGGTTTTTTTAGGGAAAAAGTCAATTTTGCTCTGAACAATTGAGTGTATTTTCGGTCCATCTGACAGGGTCTGGCTTCTGATTTTCGGTTAGAATCACAGGACCTCTGCTCAATACTATTTGTTACCGAAAATAATTTTTGTTTGATTCTGTAAAGTTATTTTTAGAAATAAACTAAAAAGCTGTGAGCTGAAAAAAAAAATTATTCTACGAAATGATTCTCTGCTTGATTCTAATATTGTATCTTAAAAAATCAAAGATAATTACATTTAACCTCAAAATCACTTCGAAAAAAATCAGGAGTGAATTCAAAAAATTAAGAGCTAGTCTATCAAAAGGCCCTGAGTGTATTATTATTTACTTTTGCTCAAAATTTGAGCTTCAAATTTAAATTTTTTTAAAAAAAAGAAAAATTGCATAAAAGAGTAGATTGCACTAATTTGAATAGTTTGAAGCACTAAATTATGTTAAATTTTTGTTTAAAAGGTAAAGTGAATTGTTCGAAGAGTAAAATAGAGTTTTTTTTTTACATGGTCTGTACCATGCTCGATCAGGAGCGTCTGTTTCTATATCGATCCTCCATCAGACGGCTGCGTTCGAAAGGGTATACCACGATCGTTTTCCATTGAATGAATTTTCAAGAAAAATGTGTTTCAATTTAAAAATTGGTTAATACATATCAAATTCTTCGAGTTTGTTATTTTCTTTGATGAACTTTTAACGCGCAAACTTGAAGCGTAGCAAAGTTTGGTAGCCATCCAATCAGGCAATCTACCTGCTTGAAAAAAATAACAATCATGTTTTTTTTGGGAATAATAACAATCATGCTTTGTAAATGTAACAATAGACACTAAACAAACACCATAAAATATATTTTAAAAATAAGAAAGGAAAGGAAAGGATTGGAAATGGATGAGTTCTTGCGAATAGAAGATAAAATTTTCATCATTCATTACAAACTATGGAATAGATTCACAATATTGTTATCATCCAATAACACAGAGAGAAAGAGCGAGAGTCTTTTTATTTATCCTAGGAAAGCATAAAAATATTGAGAAACTAGATGATTCTCCGGTGCGTTGCTCCGAAAATTAATAAATGGCTTGCAGGTGGCATGCCTCTAGATACTCTTCTCTGGACGAAGCTGCCAATTCCTTGAAATTCCCTTGCTTCCTGTTGATTTTGACTATGTAGTATAAGAAACAATATAGTCCCGTTGCAAAAAAAAAAAAACTAAATATAATCCAAACGGCAATACATAAGTTACTAAAGATTTAGATGAAAGAAGACTTAATACGGTATAACTGAATAATATAGCGTCTAAATTCAGTAAATACAGTAAAATCTGAAACCAATATGGAGCAACACAATAGAACAAAACGGCAGGTAGGAGGATGAACAGGAAGAAGGAAGCTGACCTGCTATGATGGATCGATTGCCCTCTGCTTGTAATAGTGATAGTGGGGGATTAATGCCATTAGCAACATTAGTGTAAAGGCTGCGGCCGTAGTAATGCATGATTAGCCGACTTGCCCTGCAGAAAACAAATGACTCAAACTGTATACCATGAGTGTATCATTGGTCAAAATTGTCTTAGATAATGTGGTACACTTGCCCACAGAACCAATATTAATAGCTCTATTTCAAAATCTCTCGCTTTCTCATATAGGTTCACTCCGCAAAGGAAAATGTATAACAGCGATTCGTAAAGAACCTACTTACTATCTCAATTCAAGCTTCACTAATTCAAAACAATGCTCCATACAAAGCTGTACTGGAATCAATCCAACCTCTTGATGTAACACTTTATGACAAAAGTAAATTCTTGAATGATCGGGGAAAGAGCAAGCGGGTCTCACCAGTCGTAGTCGATCTTCCCAATCTTCGATCTAGCAGGTTTTCAATCTTAGAGCAGGGCAGCTCCTCAATCACACTGCAACGAATCTGAAAAAATTTCAAGTTTTGAACTTTTATATACAATGAAAGAAATGCATTAAACAATTTCAACATCAACTTACCAAGGATATACCGACTAAAGAAATGAGAGGGATAACAGTAGAAATTGAAGACCAATAGGGTGAAAAAACCGCAAGGAATGAAGAGCAACATAAGGGAGACGTTCTGGTCTGATCGAAATGACATCAGGACCATTCCAGTAATGGCTGATTAATTGGCCGACAGCAACCTCTTTGTTCTATTATTTCCTGTCTAAAGGTAGCTGATAAGGATGGTAAAAAATATACATGTGATCATCACGAATACACTACAGCATGTAACAACAAAATAATAGATGAATTATGCACGGTGAGGAGATAGCTCACTGATATCATTGTTATAATCTTGCCGTCCTTCTCACCCTGACAATAGACAACCACTCAAGAAGCTTCAACGTGAAACACAATAATAAGTCGTAGTCCGAAATGGAGACAGATCCGCTTGCCTTTGAGAGGAACCAATACTCTGTTGATGAGCTGCTGCCACAGTAGTAAAGACAGGAGCCCGCAAGCGCTCGCCGTCCAGAATGCCAAGGTCGGGAAACCCATCTGCCTGGTGGCGCGCAGGACGCTCTTGATGTCGGAGACGACGCACGTCACCTGTGAGCCGGATTCGGCCGCGCCGTCGAGGACTTTCTTGAGATGCGGAACAGAGGACCCGATGGAGGCCATTAAGGCGGCTATACGCTCCGGAGAGTGGTCGTCGTCGACGTCCTCGTCCGACGGCCTCGGCGAGGCATGCGAAGGATGCGGCAAATTAGACGCGAAACATCGAGCGAGGAGTAGAGGCAGCGGTGGGGGGAATGGGGAGGTGGAGAGGCGACGGCGGAGGGGCCGAGGGCGTGGGGTAGAAGAAGAGGAAGGGGGCGGGGAGAGGAGGGGAGGCGGC
This sequence comes from Zoysia matrella, assembly GCA_001602295.1. Taxonomy (NCBI): domain Eukaryota; kingdom Viridiplantae; phylum Streptophyta; class Magnoliopsida; order Poales; family Poaceae; genus Zoysia; species Zoysia matrella. The sequence goes on from BCLG01003603.1 coordinate 36,760, forward strand.
GTGGAGGCGGGCGGCTCGCTGCGTGCCTGGCGGAAAGGAAAAGAAAAAACGGGTAGGATAAAAAACAATCGACGGTTCGGATGAAATCTTGTGAATAAGATCCAACGGTTAGAATTAATAGGATGAAGTGGCTTACTGAGGATTCAAAAATAATAGACAGTGAAGAACAATTATATAGATATTATAGATACGGAACATCGAGTTTCATATATGTAGACATGCTTTGGTTTTTATTGGGTTTGCATTGCACCTAGGAGTTAATAGACAATGTATGATGTTTATTAAAATTTACTAAGAAATTGAGTTGTGATATATGATTTAGTTGTTGCTGATATTATAGGAATATTAAGTATGGAAAAACTGAAACATTTATTCTTTGAAATTGAGTTATGATACACAATCGATGGAATTCAAGGTAAAATTTTAAGGGCCATTATTGATGATAGAATGCAAGAAAAATACAATTAAGTTGTTAGTGGAGGACAAAGATGTCCAAAATGATTTTCATTCACAACAAGAGGAGTTGTACCACGTATTAAAGGAGCAACCGACGACGGTGCCTCAAGAGTAGATCCTATAGTGAAAAATTTAGAGATGATGTGGACGTATGAGACTGAGAGAAATAGAAGTTATTGTTTTTTTTTTGGTACTACTAACATTTATATAAAACATCTAATTTGTATAGTTTGAAAAGTTCGACAACTTGTTTGAGCTACAGCTGCTGCTGCAGATATAATTTTAGTTATGGCTATGTTAGCCATATTTTTAAGCTGAGGAAGCGAATATACCCAAAGACTAAAAAATCACAAGTTGCTAGAGATTGCAAGAATGACAATTGGCTTTTCATTTGTTTTTTTTTTAACTTCTTTTCGCTGGGAAAATCGAGCATTCGTTCACGTTGCACCGTTGCAGGCTTGCAGCGCAGCGAGCGGCGACGACCACACACCCGGACACCCCAAGCACGAAGCACCGAATCACTCGAAGCCTCTCAAACCTCTCTTGGAGGAATGCCATGACAATTAGCCCATGATGGCAACCGTCGCCGCCTCGTCCTTCCCGCCGCGCGGCAACGGAGCTCCGTTCGGCCGGGGGACGCCGTCGCTGCTGCTGTCGCCGCGTCGTGTCGTGGGCCGCTGCCGCCAACCGCCCGTCTCGGCGCACGGCGGCGCCAGCAGCGAGGGGGACGCGGGGAGGATACTGGACCCCCGCGCCACGCCCTTCCAGGTCCTCGGCATCGACGGCTCGGGCTCCTACTCCGCCCCGCAGCTCAAGGCCGCCTTCCGTGCCCGGGTAGTGTGCAGCTTCTGCTTCCTTAGTTTCTGTCTCTGCTGACGCAGCTTATTCAGCCACAATTTTAACTGTTGCTTTTAGGCGTACGCTAAATTATTTGCCTGATTGGTATATCCAACGTCTTGCTTTACCTTCATAATTTCTTTAGTTACGAATTAAGATTTTGGTTTTGGAATTCAATACCCGTTTTATCATTTGGAATTTATTATTCAAAACTGTGGACGTGTAAGTATGGCATTTGCCATGCCAAATCTTCATATTATTTTCTGGTCTAACTATCCTACTACGGCATAACATCAAGAGCTGCTGTTTCAGGTTAAGGAATTCCATCCTGATGTTTACAAGGACCCGCAAAATGCAGACTTAATAATAAGGCGAGTCATAGAGGCCTATCAGGTGGAGTGTATTCCTGTTCTGCATCAACGCAAATATTGTCGAACACATACAAACAAGCATTGCATTTGTGGCTTGAGGGTTTCAGAATTACGAAGGCACTTTTGAGAATAAAGCCACAAATAACATTTACATATGATCAAACTAAGAGTATCCCTAGAAATGTATATCACTAGTGTTTAGAAATCTTACTCGACAGTCGACACAACCCAAAATGTCTTGTTACCGGAGGAATCTCCTTGAATTGTTTTCACCTTTTGATTACATTTTTAGTCATAATGTTTTGTTTCACATACAGATGCTATCTGGTAACCAAGAAATGATGGTTGAAAGGTAATGTTCTGATCAAAGTGAATGAAAGAGATGTATTTATATCTTATTAATTTTGTAATAACTAGTGGCACGATAAACACTGTAATATTGGTAGTTTGAACAGTAGTTGGAGTAGAATGGTGCTACCCTCGCAATAGGCTGCCTGAGAATGCTTTATGAGAAAAGGTACTTCGGAATTAGGGGTTCTGCAGATGGCGTATTGTGAAAGATCGACCAAGTAAACCATGATTGCTTATATACATCCCTATTGATGTTGAATTAATAAGAACTTATGTGCATTTGTCTGAAATTTTGTTCTTAATGGAGTAGTCAACTGCACTACCCTGCAAGGTTAACTATATGTTCTTAAGGGAGTTTACTATGCCCCACCAAATAACCTAGCAAGTAGCAATTCTTGAATGGAATCAGCTACTTATCTCTGATCTCTCAAATCACATTTCGAAGTCCAAACGAGTGAAGATGTTATGTTCTTTATCTAGTTTTTGGTTTGTTGTGCAAGTTAAATTATGCAGTTGTGACTAGTTTAGTGTGAGGTGCACCCATCTTGTCTAAGTAATCTCCAATCCAACTTATGTGTTTTTTATATGGCATATTGTGCAGGAACAATATTGATCCATTCGATGAACCTGAGTGTGAAGCGCGTGACATATTTGTCAATGAACTTTTATGCATCGGCACTGGTACTTGTTGCACTTGTATTGCTTGAATGGTGGTTTTCATATTCTGCCTTAGTGTTGCTATTGACTATAGGTTTTTTTTTACGATGATGAAGTTTGCTTCTAAACTTCTAATTTGATACTAATGTTAGAATTGACATCAAGGGATTGAATTTTCACTGAAGCACATCATATCGAAATCCCAACTATATGAGATTGATTAGTATGTCATGATAATTTATTTGCTAGCACAATATATCATATTTTTATGAATAATACAGTGTTTTTTTTTCTAATCTGAACACGTTGTTCATAGGGTTGTGCCACTTTATTGAGGCATCTGATTCAGCCAGTTTCTACTCTTCGTAGATATATAACTCACATTTGAGATGTAGACCTTGTTTCGTGTAGTTGTTCAACATACATCATGTGGGCATGTTTAGGAAACTATATCTGACAAATTACATCTGTTGATATCTGCTGCAGGATGCCCATATTCTTGTGTTAGAAAGGCACCTCATGTATTTCAATTTTCAGATGATATTGGTACAGCTCGTGCAATATCTCAAGGTAAATTTACTGTATTCACTTGGCCTAACTGGATAGGAACCAACAACATTTTTCACCAACTGGGTATCAAATTCTGTTATTCAGTACATGTCTATACTGTCTAAGAAAAAAAACTGTCAGTAATTGAGTGGACGGATTTATCTAAGAAAAAGCTCAACCCTTCAGACATGTTAGTGACAGATTCTCATTCAAATGAATGCAACCTCTTATATGCAGATAATGGTGAAGATGACCTTGTTCAACTCGCCGTGAGGCAATGCCCAAGAAAGTGCATATATTATGTGACACCTTGCCAACGCGCTATTTTGGAGGATATCCTTGCTAGGTAACTATGCTCTGTCAATAACGATTCTTTTTATTAGTTGACATGAGGGTAAAGAGCTTAGAGCTTAGTTGGCTGACCTTAATTTTTTGTCATACTGAATTAGAGTTTAGATACAATGAGATGGACCATTTTCAATTTTTTACTCAACATACAAAAACAAAATTGTAATCAGTGACAAAAACAGGTTATATTACATATTAAAGCTACCCATCAATTTATGAATGTGTTGAGTCCAACTGCTAGATGAATAGTCAGGGCCAGTTAGCAAACCAAGGCTGACTTCAGGTCCTACATCCTGATTAGTTAAAGCAATAATGTGAAAATATAGGTGCTACAAACAACCCATTGATATTTGTAGGAAGCATTTTCCCACCACCACAAAAAATAAGGAACGTAATACCCCATATATTCAAGATTTCAGCTTTAGTTTCAGTTATCCTGATTGTTCTATTTCTCTCTTTGTCCACGTCTGTCACTATAGTGTGTTGATGGCACCCTACGACCTTGCTGAAGCTGCAGTTCTGGATTCCCTCATTTCGAAAGCAATGTTTGAGAATAATAGGTACATGAAGCTGAAAAGAGAAGCAAAAACATCTTCTGATTATGTTGACTGGATATGATCTGATCCTGAAGCTATGAAACTCCAATTGGGTGGGGGGGGGGGGGGGGGGGGGGGCGTGGACGCCGTTCACTCAGATAGTTCAGTATGTTTAGCCGTTTTGGCTAGGCTCTTTATAGTCCTTTGGAGGCTTCTACCCTGTGGAATATAATAATGCCCAGATGTATAGTTTATATGTACATAAGAGTAGAATAATGTCCAGATGTATGGTAGTTCATACGTACATATGTACGTATGCCAGCTTGCTTTGAAAGAGATTTTTGTAGAATCTAAGCGGTACTCCATGGCCCTGGGCATGGGCAACGGAAAAATGTAATCGATTCTGTGAAGTGTGAACAAGCTGTTTACTTTGCACTTCTAAAACAACCTAATTTTCATTCTTTTTTATAAAGGAAGATCAGCACATGTAGTGTTATAATTTGGAACAACTTGTTGGGCATGTCAAAGCACAGTAATAATCATTCAAATAGGAACTAAGGGAAAAACAAAATCACCATGTAAGCCCTTCGGTGGAGCTCCTCATTCTCTGATAAGAAATGCTTCTTTGATAATAAGTGATTGTATAATGGAAAGTGCTAGAATTACTTCACTAAATCAAGAGAATATACTCTCTTTTTTTTATCCCAATTCCTTCCTTGAATAAACCAATAGTCACTTCTTATAAATAGCGTTGGTACAACTTCACTAATTCTGATTGAGTCAACTCTATATGTAGCAGAGCCAAGCTCTGTTCCAAAATATAAGCATTTTAAAATTTAGTCAAAGTCAATTTTTTATCACTTTGATCATTAATAATATATTATCAACTTTGATTAATAATATCTATAAATTTAAATAATTTTTGATATAAAAAATTACATATTATGAAAGTATGTTTCATGAAGAATCTAGTAACATAATTTATATATGATAAAACATTATTAATTTTATATTATTAATGGTCAAAGTTAA
>BCLG01003604.1:0-16994 GCA_001602295.1 Zoysia matrella
ACTAGTTGCCTTAACACTTTCAACAGCTCCAAAGTTATTTCCCTGAGAAACACTGCTGCCAACTTCTGGCAGCTCCACAAACACAACATCACCCAAATGATCCTGGAGGAGGGAAAAACAAATTAGTAACTTCAGCATTGCATGGTCTGACTCCATATATAACTTAGTACACAAAATGTTTCGGCAGTGGACTTATGCAGTATGTAATCAGCAGTTCAGTAAACTTGTCAACAATTGGATCAAAATGTATCAGTATCGACTGAAGGACTGATTAATGTAACATTTGGTAGAGCCGATGTCTAAAATTTGTTCAATGAATGTACCAACCTGGGCATGGTCAGTAATCCCAACAGTTGCTGAATCGCCCTCGACCTTCACCCATTCATGAGTATCAGCATACTTCAGATCCTTCAGCACTGAAAAAGAGGGAAATGAGAAGATTCATATCATGATATGAGGCAAACAAACACTGAAATAGTATTGAAGCCGATGCCGTAACTAAAAGACTTGCATGGAGCTATTCAATTAGTGAATACTTGAATAAAATATACTTGAAAGTAGCATAAAAACTGAAGACATGATATTTCACCTACACCATTTAGTGATGTTTTAATAGACCATTCAAAAGGCAGATGCTATGTGGTGATTGCCTAGAACCATATCTTTTACGGAACAACACTACGATAAGAAGCCTATGCACAATTACAACAACGTCACTATGTACCCGCAAATCACCATGGGAACCGAAACTATAACAGTTACAAGAACCGCACCCCAAATCTGGCGTTCGAGTGGAACAGACATTAGGATCATGCCATTCCGACATCACGGTCCCGTGATCCCAGCACCCACGGCACGGAACAGAAAGGAGGGTGGCGAGTGGCGACGAGGAGGGAAAGAGAGCTGCATACCTGTCGAGAAGGCCCTGGGGAAGGTGGAGATCCTGAGGTAGGCGGCGGCGCGGGACGCCCAGAACAGCCGGGAGGAGGCAGCCATGGCCATGATCGTCGCCGGCGGTGGAGAGGGAGACGTGTTGATTGCTCGGCGGCGCCGCTTCCGCTCTGTCGCCGGGCTGGTTGGTTCGTCTCGTCTCGTGGTTTGGTGGCGCACTGGCGCTTCGGCCTTTTCTGTAGTAAAAAAAATTCGGAGAAATTATAATAAAAAATTGGAAAGTTGGTGGTACGCTTATAAATTGCGAGAATTATTTCCTCTCAGAGCCTGGCTGAGCACTTTTGGCCCTTCTGCAATAGATGGATACAAAATTCAATTTGAAACGGGGATTTTATGCATGAGCACACTAAATTAAGGACTGTCCCAAGCGACCAAGCCATAAATTAAAATCCGTTTGAAATATGGAAAAGTTTTAAAAGTTTTATTTTTTTAAAAAAAATTAAATTAATTCATATAAAGTTCATGTGCGGTTACCCCAACTAACGCACAAAAGATTCATTAGTTAGTACAATTGTTGGCATTTCAAACGGTACTCGACATCATCGGATCTCAGGATGGAGCTGGACCATTGGGACGCGTAAAATATTCGAAGGACACAAGTGGTTTCTACCGACTCTGATCAGACTTGTGATCGCGGTTGGTGGTTGATGCACACCGCAAAACAACATTACCACCAGCAACCGAGGTTGATGAGGTGATCTGTTGTCAAGATCTTGGATGCCTCACTGTCACTGGCTCCACGGGTGCCGTTTGCGGTGTGCCTCCTTCCCTGGCCAGCTGCTCTATACTGTTCCTCCACCCTCGCTGTCGCTGCAGCCTGCAGCTCCTGGTGGACCTGCAATACTGCGCCCACATCGCGTATGAGAGATGCATGAAACTTCTAATGCCTGCAAGTGTAGCATTGCTGCCCGTCTAGCCACAAGCTCCACTTCGTGTTATCTAAAAGAGCCTAGCAGTCTAGCAGGCCACATCTAAAGTCGCGTTGCCACCAGGGTTCTGGATATCGGCTCTAAACCGGTTTTTTTATTTAGCCAAAAACCAATCAATTAATCGAGTTTGCTATAATACTAAATTCTATTTTCAATCAAAAATCGGATCTAACTCTATCGAATCGAACCGGTTTGAAAAAAAACTGCGAAAATAAATTTGTTTTCATCACTTTTCAAAATCCTAATTACCACTCTAACAGCAAGATAAAAGGCGAATCAATTTGAACGAAAACCGCAAAAAATCTATCTGTTTTCACCGGTTTCCACATGCTGGTGGTGCTGCTTGATGATCATTTGATACTGTGATTATGCTAGTAGATGAGATTTGATGATGGCCCTGTAAAGTTTCTTTGCAAGCGTCCACGAACGCGATGAATTCGTCTATATATCGGCCATGTTGAAGCTTCACTCTCACCGCCGCCAAAAAGATCTGAAAGACGAAATGGGACTAAAGCACTTTGCAAGCGGCCATTGAGTACTAACAGTTATGAATTATGAGGCAGTAATTATGAAAAGTAGACACGGAAGAGTTAACTTTACGCATCTGCTACAGTAGAATTTAGCAGAGGTGATCACTTTAGGAGGAGAACGAGGAAGACCAATAAGCAACAGCAGCTGCGGAATAAAATGACAACACTGGATGCAAACTGTAAAACAAAAATATCATACACAACCATGGGCTTATGTCAGTTCCAAATTCTGAACACTTCACTCGCAGCGAGGAAGTCAAAACTTATTCACGTCTCATCTAGCAAAATTTTATGACAACACTCTGAAGTCCAGTCATAACTTTGCAACATCACACAATGGTCCAAGAGAGAGCAACAATCCAGACTGACAGGGCCACATGAATTAGATGAATTAGTTGCAGTAGCTTAGGCATCGTCGAGGGCAAGAACCCCTGGAAGGGTCTTGCCTTCCAACAACTCCAGACTCGCACCACCACCGGTCGAAATGTGGCTCATCTCGTCAGCCAACCCAGCCTTCTCAACGGCAGCAACAGAGTCACCACCTCCAATAATGGTAGTGACACCCTTTGTGGTGGTCAGCTCAGCCAACTTCTTGGCGATTGCCTGAAGTAAGACAATTATACTTACATACAGAACTCAAACGATGACAACGGCTAAAGGATGAAATGGTACATAAATATCAACCTCAGTGCCTGCTGCAAACTTCTCAAACTCGAACACTCCCATAGGACCGTTCCAAATGATAGTCTGGGTGGTGTCCAATGCTTCATTGAATGTTTTGGTGGCATCAGGGCCAACATCAAGACCCATCCAGTCATCAGGGATGGATGTGGCAGGAACAATCTGTAAAACATTAGGAGTAAGCATCAAAGATAGTAATTACTATGCATATTAACATGCACACATGTATTCACAATGAGCTGCTCTTAAAAGCTAATCTTCTTTTAAGGGGAAACTACAAGGTCAAGATGACCAAAATATCTATGATTGGTAATAATTTTAGTTTTTCCTTCCCAAAAATACTTAGCTTTCCTACTTTGATGCACAATAAGTTAGTAATATATTTTTTTTAAAAAAAAAGGAGCCAAGGAACAAACCTTGCTTTCAGCATCTGCCGCAAACTTGTCAGCTACTACAATATCAGTAGGCAGCAAGAGAGACACGCCCTTTGACTTTGCCTTTTCAATAAGTGAGGTTGCAAGATCAAGTTTGTCTTCCTCCACAAGAGATTTCCCAACAGAATATCCCTGTGCTTTGTAGAATGTGTAGATCATACCACCTCCAAGGATGAGGATGTCAACCTTAGCCAGCAGAGACTCGATGACTCCGATCTTGGTTGAGACCTTAGATCCACCAACAATGGCAGCAAATGGCTTCTTTGGGTTGGCGACAGCTCCAACAAGATAGTCAAGTTCCTGGAAAAATTAAATAAATTTATGCATTGGCCCTTACTATTAAATTTCAAACTTGTTCTTGATTTATGCAAGGGAAATATAAAAGTATCAGCAGTGTTTTGATTCCATTTCAACAATACCTTCTGCATGAGGAAGCCAGCAACAGCAGGCTTCAGATACTTGGTAACTCCCTCTGTTGAGGCATGAGCTCTGTGTGCCGTACCAAAAGCATCATTTACATAAAGATCAGCAACAGATGCTAGCTTCTTAGCAAACTCAGGGTCATTCTTTTCCTCCTCTTTGTAGAATCTAACATTCTCGAGGAGTAGAACTCCACCTTCAGGCAAAGCAGCAGCCAACTTCTCAACTTCCTCACCAATGCAATCATTGGCCATCACAACCTATATCAAGTAAGAGGCACCTACACTTAGCTGATCTAAAATACTGTGAAGAAAAATATTAAAAAACATTTTATAAAACTATGCTTACATTAACTCCCAGAAGCTCAGACAAGCGTGGAACAAGAGGCTTCAAGCTGTACTTGGGGGTGACACCCTTTGGGCGGCCCTAAAGATTAAAACAACAAAATAATTTTAGAAAAATAAAGAAATACACCTGTTACTGCATTCTATAGCGATTAACATATAGCAACAAAATTGTCTATTAAAAATATAACTAGTTTCAATCAAATTTACAAAGCAATTTCTATAACACAAACGATACATTTTGCTTTCAAACCACCAAGAGAACATGTTACATAATAGAAAACACTGTTGATGCCGAGCAATAAGTGATCTGTTTATTCTATGATGTACAAAATTGAACGATCAACCCTCCACTATGAGACTACCCTCAGCACGCTATCCAAACTAAACACTTACTCAGCACTGTTGCTGTGCGCATCCATTGTGTTGAGCTGCAACAGCTTAACAACTATCTAGTGCTAGTACATAAATTCTAGTTGGTCGTAAATCAGATGTCGTACAGGCCAACATAAACTATAGATCCAGTGATCGATAAATAAAAAACGGACAGCCACGTCCTCAGTATCATTGCACCTCACTTCCTAACTATGGCACAGCACTTGTTATAATAAAAACTGATTCGATTTCAAAACGATCCTAAATATTCGCATTGGGGTCACAGAGAATGGCATCCCATCCACCCAATCCGCAAGACCAGCATCTCGGCACTCAAATCGAACACTTGCTAAGCAGAATCCCACTCACCCAAACCTCCAGACGAGCATGTGGGCAAATAAATCCAGCGTCTGGTAGATAGCGCATGACACAGATGTGAAACAATAGCGGGCGGCAAAGAAATGATCACTCACCAAGTGGCTGGCAAGGATGACCTTGGCGCCCTTCTCGAGGAGGAACTTGATGGTCGGTACGGAGGCACGGATGCGGGTGTCATCGGTGATCTTCTGGGCATCGTCGAGCGGCACGTTGAGATCGGCGCGCACGAACACCTTCTTCCCCTTCAGATCCGCCTCCCCGAGGGTACCCACGCTCCTCTTGGTCGCCATCCCTGCACGAAAAACCAAACCCGGCGCCGCGGGGATCAAACTAACAGCTCAGAACAAGGCCACGGCGGATCCACGCACGGCCGTGCGGCAGGGACGGCGACTCACCGGTTCAGCTGTGCGAATGCGACGGGGAGATTTGCGGTGGTGGTGGTGTGACGAGATGAGCTTTATGTGTGGCGACCGACGCAGGAGGGAGCCGGTCCACCGGTTTATAGAGGCGGGCGGGGCTCGATGGGGACGGCATATTCGTGCCGTCCGTGCGATAGTTGTCTCAATGACATGCGGGACCGGGTGTCGTGGGCTCCGGTGGCAGTGTGTTGGAGGCGTGGCTTGGAGCGGTGGTAAGGGGCGCGCCGCTGCCGGTTTCTGGGCCCGCGGATTGCGAATGGACGGCGCGGATTCGATGGTTTTGGAATGGGAGGAGGACAAATGAACCGGCGCCGGTGGAAGGTTCCGGAAGGCTGAGCGAGGAAATGCGCGCCTGTGTCCTCTCGTTGTGGATCGGAGCCTGGATGATGCCATGACCCATGATGGACACTTTTTTGGAGTAACCTGGTTTTGGGCGATGGGCTGTTTTGGGCTGAAAATATCACTACCGGATGACTGGTAGATGGGTCCAAAGCCCACCAAGCAGAACTGCAGTGCAGCGCATCCCGTCGCCCCAACCGAGAGGAGCGCTTCGATACTCGACGGACCGTAACGGGCCTGTATAGGCCCCAAACCACAACATTCGGCAACTACCGGCTTGCCGGCTGTGGACGACGCCACGACGGCAAGAGCCGAAGGAAAACGCCCTCGCGTCTCCGCGACCACAGCAATGGCGGCCTCTTCTTCAGCCGCGCCCCTCGTCTCCAAGCCACCCAACACCGCCTTCCCCAAGAGCTTCGTCCCCTCCTCGCGCATCACGCCGCGCCGCGGCTTCTGCCACCGCCTTCGCGCGGGCTCCGTCAAGCAGTGGCGCGAGTTCGAGGAGGACGCGGGCGCCGTGAAGGAGTGGCGGGAGTTCGAGGACGCCGTAAGGCGCAAGGACCTGTCCCGCGCGCTGCGATTCCTGCAGTCCGTGGAGCCTCAGGCGGGAGCCGCGGCGATGCAGGTTGCGGTCCCCGTGCCGCCGGGGCGGGACTGGGAGGTGCTTGACACTTGCATCGACGCCGACGACATGCGGCTCGTTGGTCGGGCGTACCAGTTCCTATCCGACCGTGGGGTCCTCTCCAGCTTCGGCAAGTGCAAGAACATCGGTGAGTTAAGATGCAGTTGCATATTGTCCTCGCAATTTGAGCTTGGCGTGAAATCTAGTTCAGTTTGCTCGTCGCTGTTTGCTTTGTATTATTGGTCTGTAAAATATATCGACTGACGATTTGACCTTTTCACTGAGAAGGAACTGCTTCAGGATTCGAAGTTTGCTATAGTGTTTATCATTTGAGGGATGCTGTCCCATTCAGACGGTGCTCTCAGATTGACAGTTTATTCATTTCATATACTGCAGTTCTGGAAGGACCAAGGGAAGTGACTCCAACAGTTTTAAAGGAGATGACAGGATTGGAAGGTGAGTATTGAGAGGTTGTCCCCTTCTTTGTATTACTTATACTATTCCTTGGCATCCTTGCTTGAAGATTACAGTATGTTAGCACATTGCAGGATACTCATACTGATGTTATTCTCCCTTTCCCCAACTCACGCTGCAACAATTTTTGGTCGTAACACATAGATCTGTTTGAAAGGAACGTTATTATCATCATCTAACCATAGACTACAATGTGGAGCTCTAATTGTTTTTAGTTTGTTACTTTCTTCAGCTGCAAAGCTTGCACCAAAGAAGTGGGGTCTCTCGGGAAGTTCTCCTTATATTCTCGTGGGATTTCTTGGAGGAGTATCTTATCTGCTAACTCAAGGCATTGATGTACGGCCTAACTTGGGTGCCATGTTGGCATTAGCAACAGCTGATGCACTCTTTCTTGGTGGTACTTGTCTTGCCCAAATATCATGTTTCTGGCCTCCTTACAGGCGTCGCATCCTTGTACATGAAGCAGGCCATCTACTTACTGGTATGGCTTTATCTTTTGTACCTTTTGTTATCTAATGTTCTTATAATAGATGATTCGTATTATGGTGTAGTAGTTTTTTAATTTAAGTTTTTCTATGTGTATTCGTTATATGTCTTACTTCTGAGAGTCTGCTTAATTATTTGTTGACTTATTGTTTATTACTCCCTTTAAATTTATGTGTAGCCTATCTAATGGGTTGCCCGATACGAGGTGTCATATTGGATCCATTTGTAGCATTACGAATGGGCATTCAGGGCCAGGTACATCTGTTGTTACTTTTGACACTGGTTATCTGACTATCTGTTGTGCTTGGTGTTTTCTGTCTGTTCTCATGAAGCAGTGTAACTTCTGTCTCTTGAAAACTTCACTGCATCATTTCAGGCTAGGCCTTAATATGCATTTTTGCACGAGGTCCTTATTCAGTGTGTTCAGTGTGATTTGTATGCTTCATGGTTTGGTCAAAATTCTGACAAGTAATAATCATCATCAACATTGTTGTTAGTTCAAACTACTTTGTGTTTGTTTGTCACATTTACATGTCTCCTATTTTGGTATGTCATTGAATTTTCATGATTTGCATTGTAACCTGTTGTTGTGGTCGGTCCTTTTTCATCTGAAGGATCTCACTTGTGCCAGCATTTTTTTTTTTTGACTTTTATCACTTTAGACCCTTATAGATATCTCATGCAGAGACCTCATGAGCTGTTCCTACCTCTGTAGGCAGGGACTCAGTTCTGGGATGGGAAGATGGAAAAAGAACTTGCTGAGGGTCACTTATCAAGTACAGCATTTGACAGGTACATAAACTAGTTATTATCTTTGAATCTTGGCACTTGGAGTTGTTGGGCAGAATTTGGCTTCTCCTAAGCTGATGTTAAATTGTAGGTACTGCATGGTTCTGTTTGCTGGAATTGCTGCTGAAGCACTTGTTTATGGGGAGGCAGAAGGTGGAGAAAACGATGAGAATTTGTTCAGGAGTTTGTGTATTCTCCTGGACCCGCCACGTTCTGTTGCACAGGTTGGTCATGTGTTGCTGTTATCTCTTTCCTATAGTATTGAATAAACCTGTATGCTCCATGAATAATTCTCCATTGTCTGTCAGATGGCAAACCGGGCTCGTTGGTCAGTCATGCAATCTTATAATCTTTTGAAGTGGCACAAGAAAGCTCATAGAGCAGCAGTCAAAGCACTGGAAGATGGGCATAGCCTCGGAACTGTAATCAGAAGAATCGAAGAAGCTATCGCCTCTGACAGATAATTGGATGATGGTGATCATCAGTGTCTTTCCCAACATTGACAAAGACGAGGAAGGATTTCTGCTATTTCTTTTATTGTCAGTCTCGTGAAAAAAAATGTTTCTAGAGCCTACTGTTGAAACAGGAATAACACCATCGAAAGAAACACATACAATCTGTTGGTGTGCACAAAGGAGGCCAACTGGCCAAAGCATCTGAGGGAAAATGAGATCAGCTGATGTTTGGTAGGTGGAAGAACTCAAAGTTCTAACCATTTGGCTAATATTAATGTCAGATCAAGTTTACATATATGATATTGACTACTAATGACTGTATACAAAGGTAGGAAGAACAATTAAAAAATAATTGAGCGTGAATGAACAGCAGTCAGGATTGATTCTCTCCTGCAACAAAACTGAGGCCCAGAAGTGGACATCATTCTGAATTTTTGCTAAACATTTTTCTTTTGTAATCTTCAAACCAATCAAAGTACTACGTATCTAGCTGATTGAACATGCATGTAATTATGTAAATATATGTCTACATCTCACGTCATGTATGTCTACACCACTACAATATGTTGTTTTATATTTTCTAAATTATGTAACATATCTTGAAGATCACATGCGTACAAAAGACCTAAAGTGCATGGATCGTTCTTCATACCCTGGTAAGTGAATTGGGTTGCCCTTTTTATCTTAGTATCTCCCTTGCAATTTTTATATAAAGAAATTTTATTTTTGTGCTAATGTCCTATGCATCCCAGTTCATCAGCTTATCTCCTATAGATTATGCACTAGAAAATCTGCGCGGCAATTGTCACACTTTTTGTGTATGTTTTTGTTATGCACCTCTGGTTAAAGCAGTACATTTTAAATTTATTATTTAACAAATAGAAGTATAGTTGTCTTAACATGAATGACAAAGTTTTATAAATATATACTTCGGTCCTAAAAATAAGTTGTCGATATGGTCTTTAAAATATAAGCGTGACCCTTATTATCTATAAAATATTTAATAAAAAGTAGCATCGGTATATTTTTTAAAAAGTATTTTTAAAATAAATTATTTCTAATTTTGTAACTTAATAAATTTAAAATTATTTCTAATTTATATTGGCAATGTTTGATTAAAACATTGCATCCAGAGCTATTATTTTTTTTAGACCGGAGTTATAAGCGGAGAAAAGATTGAGTTTTAGTTCTCATAGTAATCAAAAAGCATTTTTAGAAGATAAAATAATTTAAGTTATTTAAATATATATTTTTATAACATATAAAGGTTTTAAATGTAGCATATACTTACAAGTCATAGAAGTAAAATAAAATTATAAAAACTTCTCTTATATCTTTTAAAATAGTTCTATTGAATATATGCTAATAGCATAGTAATCAAAGAGCATTTTTTAGAAGATAAAACAATTTAAGATATTTAAATATACATTTTTATAACATATAAAGATCTTTAATTGTAGCATATACTTGCAAGATATAAAAGTAAAATAAATTTATAAAAACTTCTCTTATATGGTTACAGTAGTTCATGTCTGCTTTCGTCGAGTATAAGCACACTCTTATGTTAATCAAAGAAAGGATATTTTTTTTTCTAATATCTATTCTTTTCTTCTTTTTAATATTCATCGTTGTATTTTAATCCGACAGTTAATATTTTTACGGTGACGTGACGCAACAAGCTATCATAAAACGCTTACGTTTTAATATATTGCGATGGCACGGCCTTTTATACCTGCTTTCGTCGAGTAGAAGCACGTTCTTATGTTGGTCGGGGAAATTTTTTTTTAATATCTATTTTTTTCTTTTTAAATATTCACTGTTATATTTTAATCCGACGGTTAACATTTTTAATTTTGTGACTTAATAAATTTAAAATTATTTCTAATTTATATCGCCAATGTTTAATTAAAACATTGTGTCCAAAGCTAATTTTTTTAGGCCGGAGTTGTAAGCAGAGAAAAGATTGAATTTTAGTTTTTATAGTAATCAAAGAGCATTTTTAGGAGATAAAACAATTTAAGTTATCTAAATATATATTTTTATAACATATAAATGTCTTTAATTGTAGTATATAGTTGTAAGAGTAAACTAAATTTATAAAAACTTCTCTTATATATTTTGAAATAGTTTTATTAAATCTATAGCATAATAATCAAGAAGCATTTTTAAGAGATAAAACAATTTAAAGTATCTAAATATATATTTTAATAACTTATAAAAATCTTTAATTGTAGTATATACGTGTAAGATATAAAAGTAGAATAAATATATAAAAACTTCTTTTATATCGGTACGGTCGTTCATATCTGTTTTTGTCGAGTACAAGCACATTTTTATGTTAATCGGGAAAAGGATTTTTTCTTTTTAATATCTATTTTTTTATTCTAATATTCATCATTATATTTTAATTCGACGGTTAATATTTTTTAGAGTGACGTAGCGCAACAAGATATCACAGAACGTTTACATTTTAATATATTACGATGGTACGATCGTTCATATGTACTTTCGCTGAGTAGAAGCACCCTCCATCGAATTTTTTTTTCCGAATATCTATTTTTTTTAATATTCATTGTTAAATTTTAATCTAATAATTAATATTTTTAAGGTGACGTGGGGGCAATGAAAAATTTATGTATATATTCAAGGTAACACTGGTATTTTGCAATTTTAAAGGGATTGCATGTTACGTAGACGAGTCTGCGCAGGCACGCTCTGCACCTGTCACCAGACTCACCACATGGAGACGCCGTCTGCCTCGCTGCTGATGCACTACCTAGGCTCGGCGCGAACTGTACCTGTACTGCCGCGGCGAGCAAAGAAAACTAGGATGCAGGCACCATCGCGCTGTTGGACTCTGCGCTTAGGGATGCAGGTTTTCAAAATTGTGGATCGGCATACAACATAAAAAATCTTTTAAATAAATTATAATTTTATCTTATTTATAAAAATTACCTATTTAAATATATTAGAAAAATAACTCACAAAGGTATTCATTTGCATTTCTATATTCGCTTGAGTGGTTTGAGGAGGCTGCTCAAATGGTTTGAGGAGAGTGGTGACCATCCACGTGGGTCACACAGGAGTCTTAGAATTTGTTCGTTTATTCTCTTCACCACGTGGATTAGAGGGGGATTAAATTCATTGCTCTAAGAATTTAATCTCTTTTATTCTATTTTAATCCCTCTCAATTCTCTTCACCACGTTTGGAACGAAGGAAGGGCCAAGGAAATTTTGCAGGGACGTGTTCCTCTGGAAGGGAATAAATCTGCTCGTTTGAAACGGAGGAATGGCTGCTTACTTTCCGGAGGAAAGGAACGGGAAGGCGTACGTTTCACGGAAATGAGAAAATCCACTCGGAATCAAGGGAATGGCTCGCGCTCTCTCAGGCGCGTTTGAACGGAAAAAATTTACAGAAATTTTATAGAAACTTTATATAATAATCAGTTTAATTTCATGAGAAAAAAAGAGAATTTCTCCATTCTAAACGGTGCCTCAATTGCACTCCAGCGCTCTTGCTCTCTTCTCTTCCGCGGTTGCTGGTGCCGAGGTTCCTGTTAATCCAATCGCTTTGCTTTCTCTCTCGCCTTTCCTGTGTGCAGATCTATCGAGGAAGATGAACAGGTGCTGGACTTGGCCCATGAGTGTGTGGTGACCTGGGCCTTATGGGCTAAATTGAATGGAGCTATTTTTATTAATTATGAAGTTGCATATTTAGGTGTACTATTAAATTATATTATTGAAATTGAATCAAACATCACACTGCCGCCGAGACGAGCAGGCACAAAGTATTTTGGATTAACTTCATTTCCTTTGTTTTTCATTCCTGCAATCTAAACATCAAAATTTCTTAATTCCTTTATGTTGGATTTCTACGGTTCTTTCACTTTTCTTATTTTTACGTTTTCACCTTTTCTACGGTTTTTTTTTGTTTTTGCACTTTTTATTCTTTCGTTCTAAACAAACTCCTAGTGTATTACAGTATTTTTTTTTTTGCAGTTCATAATGGTACAACTGTCTATTAAGAAAATAGAACTTTTTTGCACACATAAAACCGTACAAATGTGGTATTTCAGAGAGAAAAATATGACTTCTTCCAAACAAATATACAGGAGAATATTTTTAAAGATTCTTTTTAGAGATCCCAGATCAATTGAAACCGTGGGCCTCAAAAATCGAGCTCTCCGGCCAGCAGAAGGAATTCCCCAGCAGAAACATGCTGTCGGCCCAATCTGACACACTGGATGCAGCCCATTTGCACACGCGGGCTATACCATAGCGTTACCCCGCGGAGAGGCCGTGCAAACCGGATGAGGTGCCCACTTACCAGCCTCCGGCAGTCGCGCAGTGTTCTGCCGAGGAGCTCGATCGAGCAAACCATGGAACAAGCAGCCCTTCCGGCCGCCGCCGCCGCCAGCGTCACGACCACCGTGGACCTCTCCCAGGCATCCATGGACCTTGGTGGGGTGCACCTCTTGCCCTGCGGCATCAGGCAGAACGGCGCCGCCCCAGTATCCGACTACTTCAAGCCCAGGAGCACCGGTATGCGCGTTTTTCTTACGGCCGCCTTGAAGATCTCTTGTCTCTTCGTTCATCTTTCTGAGTGATTGGTGGGGGGTGTGACGCAGGTGTGAAGGTGGATGGGGTGAAAGTAGAGGAGGCCTTCTTCCGCGGGAGGAAACTGCAGGGCGCCACCCTCGCGCTACCGGATTGCTACCGAGGTAAGACGTGACCCCATCATCATTTTGGAAGCTTTGGGGTGGCAATGTTAGATTTTTCAATTATGCGCTGTAGTAGATCGTGTTGCAATTGGTTCACTCCTTTGAAAGCTTACGTCATGTGTGAACTCTGGTCTATCGTTGATGTATAACTGGTATCCTCAGACCGCGGTGAATGCTTCCTATGAAGCAGGGTGTAATGCCTTCGATCTGTAACGAACTGCATCCCTTTTAGGTAGACCGGAGGAGCGATTTTGTGAAGCACTGTTTGTTCAGCAAACTTAGATATTCCAGTTGTCCTTAAAAAGAAGGCTTATAATAACTCATGGTTATAAGAACAAGTGTATTGTGACTCAGATCAGCTGTGGGTTAAAAACTGTGAAGGACGCCCATTGCAGACAACTGAAGTTTAGGTTTGAGTTTTTCTTACTATATATATAGATATAGTTGTATTAATGTCTAGCAGTACTACATTTCTACATACCAGATGTTCAGAGGTTGAGTGGCGTGGTTAGTGGTCAGAGTGTATCCTTGCTGACCTTTGATGGAAAATGTGAAAGGACAAAAGTTCTTTTTGCAGTTGATCGAGTTTATCACAACAACAACAAAGCTTTTATACCAAGCAAGTTGGGATAAGCTAGAGATGAAACCCCGAGAGACAACTAAAAAGGAGCAACAACCGGCAATTAAGGTTTAGGCACGTGAATTGCTAGCTTTCACGAACTCTTATCTAAAGCTAATTCCTTGACGATATCCTAATCCTTCAGATCTCTCTTCACAGACTCTTCCTAAGTCAAGTTTGGTCTACCTCTGCCTCTCTTCACACCGTTTGGCCGACTTACCACCCCGTTACGAACCGGTGTCTCCTGTGGTCTTCGTTGAATATGTCTGAACCACCTCAAACGATGCTGCACAAGTTTCTTCTTAACTGGTGTCACTCTTAATCTCTCTCGTATGTCATCGTTCCGGACACGATCTCTCTTCGTGTGGCCACACATCTATCTCAACATACGCATTTCGACTACATGTAGCTGTTGGACATGTCGCTTTTTCGTAGACCAACACTCTGCTCTATAAAGTATGACAGGACAAATTGCAGTTCTATAAAATTTACCTATGAGTTTTTGAGGCACCCTACTATCACATAGGACTTCAGAAGCTTGACGCCACTTCAACCATCCGGATTTAATTCTATGACTTACATCCTCATCAATATTTCCATCTTTTTGCAACATTGAACTCAAATAATGGGAAGTGTCCTTCTTGGTACCACCTGGCCAACAAGTCTAACATCCCCTTTCTCGACTGCGGTAGCACTGAAATCACACCTCCTCGACTGCTGTTGATTGAGTTTATGATCTGTTTAATATTTTCTGTAGGTTATGTGTTGGAGAAGAAGAGTGGAGGAAAGGATAAGCAGATTTCGGATGATGAGGTTTGCAATTTTGTATCCCGTGCAGAATTCCAGAACATAACCTACTGGAATCATGATACCACGCCATCAGCTGAGGATCCCCTTCCACGATGCTTTCATTGGCTGACAGTTGCTAATGCCGTGAGTACTTTTTACACCCCCCCCCCCCCCAAAAAAAGGTTTAATGATCTGTCTATTGTGCAATTGATGGAATCTCTTTTTGGCCTCTCTCTAATTTCTCTGTTTAGGCATGGCTATGCAGTAGTGCATGAGAAACTCATCACGGAACAACTGAAATGGCATCAGAATCCTAACTATTTCTATTTGTTACAGATGCACAAGCCAGTGTCAGCTGAAGAGCTTGCTAAAATATCAGCCACGCAGAATCAGGATAGTTGATCTATGTTTGAATCGGCTAAACATACTGACAAGCTATCAACCAGTATAACAACCAGTCTACCAGCTTGCAAAAGAGGGCAACTGTGAGGTCGAGGAGCTCTCAGAGGACTAGATCTGGGTGGCACTGAGAATCGTTCAGTAACTTAGCTTGAAATCTGGTACCATTTATGTATAAAGTTACCTCGTGTTCTGACAGTGAATGTTGCTTTTATAGGCTTTATGCTTTGTCAGTTGTCACTGTAACATGTTCTTGTGACAGTGAATGTTGCCTTCAGATAGATATGTTAGAACATCTTTCGTCGAATGAACTGCAATGTCGATCCTTCGCAGCATCGATCTCAGTGAAATAAACCCTTGCCTCCTACATCTGCAAGGGGTTTGTCCAGGATCATGTCTCCCGTGGTCAATATGATGACAATTTCTAGCACCATCCTCGGCTAATGGAGGAAAAAATTTTATTTTTAATTTTTTTCATATGAAATTAAACTGACTTCTGTGAATTTTTTGCGAGCTTTCTATGAAATTTTTGCGTTCTAAACGGGGCCTAACTCAGGGTGTGCAGCTTTCAGTTTGTCCAGGGTCGGGGCCTAACTCAGGGTGTGCAGCTTTCAGTTTGTCCAGGGTTTCAGGGGTTTATGCACAAGCAAGTTCAATTTCCTAAATAATCAATTGTATCAATTACGTATTTGCATATTTCAAGGAAAATACTCAATCTCACAAAAAATGGAAGTAATGAAAACACTTTACACTGAACACGAAAAGAAAAACTATGCTTTTAGAATGAACAAGCACTTTCATGTAGACTTGACTCAGCGCAAAAAAAAACGGTGCAAAATGATTTAGAAAAAAATACAGAAGGCGAGAAAGAAAAAAGGAAAAAGAAGAAGGAAATGTTTACTACTTCCATCTCAGTAGAGCGTATTTTTAGCTTTTGTTGACTGACATTTTGATCAATAATTTGTATAGATTCGGTTAAATTTAAAATTTTAATTTTAAATTTATCGAAAGAAATACTTTTATAATATATATAATTTATATTATTAAAATTTATTAAATATATTCAAATCATTGGTCAAAGTTGAAGTCTAACAAAAAGTTATAAATAAACTTCTATTTAGATGGAGGGGGAAAAGGAAAAATAAGATAATTGCCGATACGACAGCTATGGTCACCGCTGCCGTTGCGGCTGCCGCCGGCGCTGTGCCGCGGCCTACCAAAACCAAAGTGGTAACCTTAGGCCCAAGTCCTCTCACTGTCACACGAAGGCACCTCTTCATCGCCATCGGCGCCGGCGCCGCCTCCACCCTCCCCGCGGCCGCCGTCTTAGCCGCGACCCCAAGATTCGCTGATATCCCCGGCTCTGGGGGGGTCAAGGCCTTAGACCTCCGGGAGGGTTCTGGCGAGGTCCCTGTCGACGGAGATCAGGTACTACAAGGGGCCGCTTTTATGCACTGATTGTTTTAACCGGTAACAGTTTTGCTGGCTAATTAAATTTAGCCAGGTTACACCTTGAATTACTCTAGTCAATCACTTGACGCTGAGCTTGTGATTGACGCTGTTCACTGCAATTTCTGTTTTTGATTCTTAAGCTACAAGTAAATAATAAATTGCTCAGAAGTCGTTTTCTCTTAATGCGTAGAAAATGTTCTTATGTTTCATTACTTGTATGAACTCCAAAGGTTGCAATCCATTATTATGGGAGACTGGCAGCGAAACAAGGATGGCGCTTTGATTCCACCTATGATCACAAGGACGAGACTGGTGATCCCATGCCGTTTGTGTTCACCATTGGGTCCGGAAAGGTGAGATAAGGATTTTGGCTCAAAAAAAAAAAAAA
>BCLG01003604.1:21504-31920 GCA_001602295.1 Zoysia matrella
ATATCTCTTTGTTTTAGCTAAAGGAGTTCAAGAAACATTATGAGGGCTATGTTCCAATGGAATATAAGGTTTATTTGAAGAAAATGAAAAGGTTCTGGTCAATATTAGATTTGAGTTGCCTAATTTCCTCTTATATGGAACATTATGTTTTTTTTTGTTCATATTGTGATGTGTAATTTTCTTTTAATTTTACTGTAGAACTGGGGAGTGGGGCGATCATGTAACATTACAAGCTGCTGCAGACAGGGTAACATAGCACTTTCAAGATGGATGATTGATTTCTATGATTTAAAACATTTTTATTTACAGGTTTTGGCACCATTTTATCTTGTGATATCTAGTTCTAGTTGTAGACTTAGCCTTCTGTTCTCTTCTCATTAGCCCATCATATCAAATTTTCCCCATATGGTGCTAAAACATGTGTTTATTTGGTTCCGTAGTTCATTATTGCTTTCAAACTGTATGTATTTTGCTCAGTTGTTATATTTTGGTAGGGAATCACATGTATTTTTCTAACAGAAACCTTTTTTTCTGTTAAATCAGTTTGCTGCTAAAATATGTCTGCTGACGTCATTCAGAGACACATGCCTGGTTGAGATAGTCCCCAGAGATGCTGCTCCGACAAAAGGTTAGATTTGGGTCCTGTCTTTTCATGGTCTGTTGCCTTATTGTGTATTAGTGTTTGTATCATTACTCCATCCATTTTGTCGTTGCGAATGGTATCAATATTTTCTCAACCTAAAAAATGTGGTGTTTGATAATTAACTATCCCCTTTTTGCAGAGCTTTGGCTAAGTTTCTGGTGCGAGGTACATTACAATTCATTGTATGCAATTGAAGGTGAGAAGTATATTGCTTCCTGATATTTGATGGCTTGTATTCCAACAATTTCGACTTGTTTATCTGACCTTGAATTGTGTCCCCTGCTCTTTACTTTCAGATCTCCCGACGCGGAAAACTAAAAAGAAGCACTGGCTTTTCTAGTTCTAGCACTATAGGTTTCATTGCTTTCTTGGTGCTCTTGGCCTTCTCTACGTGGTCCAGCAGCAGCACCAGTAACTTTGTTTAGTTCTTACTTTTTCTGATGTCGCAAGTTGCAATGTAACTGGTACAAATTTGTGAAAGATTATGTACAGTACATTTAAGTCCGAAATTTTATCAGAGCAGTTTTGGGCTGTTAGCTTGTTTCGGTGACCATGGCGTTGTGCACTTTTCTGAAGTATTTACAGCTTGAAGTCCGGTGGGCTACGCGTGTTACAAAGTTGTCTGACTCACATTGAATAATTGAGTAAAGCGAAATCATCTTTTATTTTCACGAAAGATGTGATTGATATTCATATACATGTAAAAATTAGCAATTGGAATTTTATGTTTCTCTTATTTTAAATTAAGCGAGTAAATTTTACCATTTAGATTTATTCATTCATGTGTTTTAATCCCCCAGACTTTTTCACTCCGCCACCGGCCCACCAGCCTTTCGCAGCAACAGCAACATCCGAAGGTCTCTGAACACAACAAACCAATCCATAATAATAGAAAAAAACACTACGAATGAACACAACCCATAGAGTCCAAATAAATGAGCAAATGTGAAAACATGGACAAATTCTCACACCATAAAATTGCTTCTGAAACCACAAAAGGTAAAAAGGTCCCAGAGAACGAATCATCGGTTCATTGCACAGTATTTAGCTTTACAGAATACAAAGTAAAACAGACATGATTCAGTATGTGTTAATACTATTCAGGGGGCCATGGACACAAGATAGATGGACACTACTTGGCAAAAGTCTAGTACAAGCGTGACATGTTGGCAGCTTCTAACATGGATGAGCCATCGATTAGCTGCACAAACTTGTTAGCTGTAGAATATGAAACTCTACCAAGCATTGTTCTCCCCTATATGCCATGCTCAGTCAAGTCTTACGTGTCAAATGTCAGTGGCATGAAACATTATTTGTTCCATAACTTAACCTTTGAAGGCTTGTATCTGACATATCTGTCATCCATCTCCGTGGCCCACCATCATCCCCAACGACGTTGTATGCATAGGATGAAAGCCCTACATTCTCGCCACATGACTTGGCCTTTCCCAGGTTATATAGCCTTTCTGTTCTGGAAAGCACTACAAGGTTGGAGAATGTTGAGAAGCTATTGCCAACAAACACATCAGCTCTGGAGCAAACCTCAAAATCAATAGCAGATTTTATAAGGTACGGTTGCCTATCATAAATGTCAGTAACTCCAAGTTTCTTCTTCTCATAAGCAACCATACCCACTCTCCAACCACTGGTTATTGAATCATCTTCAAGAAGGCTGTCTGCTACTGCAAGATAAACTACAACTGGCCGACGTAGATCAGTGATCTGAGAGACCTTATGAATTATCTCTTCTTTGCTACTGCAGATTTCATTTGAGTTGGACCGTTGCTCCCACTTCTTGCAATGTATCATCCAATCTTTCTCTATTCTCATGTGAACAGCAATGTATCGCACAGGAATAGTCGTGGAGCCATCTTTCCTCTGCTTACTATGAGAAATGCCAGCTTCATGTCTCGCCTTTTGGCCAGCCTCTCTAATCTTGGATATAACCTTACCCACTTCAGTTTCTATCTCAGGAGTTAAGACAAGACAATCGAAGATCTTGGCATAATCTTTCACTGGCCAGTGATCAGGCCACAGAAATGGATGTTTGCCAATGATTTTGATGACTTCAGAATCATCTGCCTTACCCCATCTGGATTGCTCCAGTTGATCCAAATCTCTCCCCACTGTCCACCTTCTACCACTCCCCTTTTGGAGTTTGAATGGCTCAGTTCGATTCGAAACTTCTGAATATCGAGCTAATCTTACAAAGCCATGACAACGTGTATTGAATTTGTTGAAGTCAAACACCTTATCAAAACTGATGGGCTGCAGCAAGTCAACCTCTTTGTAGAATAGCGAAGCACTCAGACTTGGCATGAGAAGGGATCTGTTTAGGAATCTCGCAGTCAAGCATGCCCTGGCAAATGCAATCTTTTGATTGTTCAATCCCCATATAATCTGTGGGACTTCAACAAACTTGTCTCGCCTAACTCCAGGATGCAAGTCAGGGGCTGTTGACTCATAAAATCCTTCCTTCTCAGACGTGCTTATGGCAAGAAAAGGAGATACAATTGCTCTCAATAGAACAAGAGCAATCACAATTAGAAGACCTTTGCAAATGACAGGCCTTGTGGGCAAATTAATCAGCTTGAAATGCTTAAGGTCCAGTAAGCTGTTCATTGAAGCAATGTGCTAACCTCTTCTCATCCTATGGATCCCTTATGTCACCAGTCAAACAGTTATCTCCTTATCAATGCCCATGTTGCATCAATAACATTCTTTAAAAGAAAATCCAATGAAATACAAACAACCCTTCAAATTGCTGAAATCAATAACCAAACACACTACTTAAGCAGCTGCAGAAATTCTTGCGCTCTAACGCTGGCATGTTGAGATATTTCAAGCACTAATATCATCAAGCTTTATGGCTTTTTCCATTAGCAATTTGTTCTGAGAGGCTGCAAACGAAGAAGAAAATAAGGTATGATTCAATGTTGTCAGAAACTTGTATTAGAATCCATTGTATATTCACTTATAAAAAACGCTAGGGGGCCAAACACATAACTTTCCCTTCTCATAGTGTTTAGTAATTGGCTCAAAATACAGGCAGGACTAAATTCATTCTATGCCCCATACTTCACATGATCACACTGAGCTGATCATAAAAGTTTACAAGTGTAGAACACGACTGATTCAGGGTTTTACCGAACACCAGTGAGACATGACAAGAACACGGCAATTATTCCATTATGTGGTTCAGAGGCGGAGACCAACTGAGATATCCCCTCCTCCCCTCTCCTCCGAGATCTCCAGCCTCCCGGTCGCAAGACACAGCTGCCCGGCATCCCATCCCCATCCCCATACCTATCCCAGGCCCCTTCCACGGGCGAAATTTTCTTCCGTCCCTGAGCAGGGATCGACCCGTCCCCGCTTCATCCAGCCTAAATGCCAACTATAGGAGGGAGGATGATTCGACGACGGAGGAGGAGAGTCAGTTGTCACCTTCCGTCGAAGGTGGACGAGGAGGGCCAACCCGACCCAATCGTTCTGGCCGCGCGTGCCGCCGTGCTTCCCACGCCGCGGTGATGCTGCCTGGGATCGGAGGACTTTGCGGAGTTTGCGTGGCAGCGGAAGCCAGTCGCAAGTTTTTTATTTTTTCTTTTTTTCTCTCCCCTTTTTTAGGTGCCGTTTGGAATTTGGATGAGACAGGAAAGGGTCAGGGGCAATTGGGTGCGTGATGGGGAACACATTTTTGTTCCCATTCCCGTTGTTCCTATGACCAGGGGCTTCACGTTGCTTGAGAGGAAGTGGAAGTGCAGTGAACTCGCCGGATTTGGTCTGGAATTCAGATCGTATGCGATTTCTGACAAGTTAGTAAGTTTATTGTAAGAATTTATATACTCCCTCTGTTGTCAAATTATTGACACCGCTGACTTCAGACATTAACTTTGATTATTTATCTTATTAAAAAAGTTTAACGAATATTATATATTTTATTATAATTTATTTTATTATTAAAGTATTTAGAACTATAAATTATAATTTTATACATTTGAATTAATTTTTTGAATAAAACGAATAGTCAAAATTGATTTCTGAAGTCAACGGTGTCAATAATTTAAAAACTGAGAGAGTATGTTTTAGCTACTTCTGAAAATTTGGACCAGATCAACTTATTTTTCAGAGCATCACGAACAGATCTACTGAAGTGCTCATCACAAATGCAAAGTCCAATTGATTGGATCAGGTTTGCTAGACGATGTACATTGTTTTTTTATTAAAAAAAATCTATTATGTCTTTTATACCCTTCATTTTATCTCTAACAATCCATTCCCTACCTATCAAATTAATTATAAAAAACTTTATTTTATTTATTTAATTATTTATATTTTGAGACAGTCTGAAAGCTTCAATGCCTTTTGAAAATGGATGAAGTATCTGAGTCGCATGTGCTAAATATTACCTGAAACAGAGGTGTAGAGTAAGGTTTAAAGTTATTGTTGCGGCCGGGGAGACCGGACCCAAGCGGTTTGATTGAAAACCACTCAAAAACTTTTCAACTTCAAAAATAAAAATTGAATGAAATTTAGATGAAATGCTAAGTAAATCACTTGCTTTTTCTTTTTAACAGTCACTGAATTTTCAAATTTATTTTTCATTTTATTTAAAAACCGGTGAGCCGAAGAAATCAAACCAGACCGCTTAACCGAAAACTAGAATCAGTCCGGTTTTGACCTGTTTCATAAAACCATGTGGATGAGTTGATCGAGGCCCATGCCAATGAGAAAAGACACTGCTGCTCCATGCGATCCATGGGTGTTGATGTGAGGAACCAAGAGAAATAAAATGTAGTGATGTTGAACCATGCAATACAGCAGATAACAGGAGCAGAAAGATCTAAGCAAGCTTCTGTTTTTATTGGCATCAATCGCTATTAAGTGTCGATGTTCACTGTAACTTCTACCATCCCTACTTGTGCATTGAGCAGCAAGCAACAGCCAGTTGGCAGCTAAGGACTGACTCCTGATTAAAGAATGCATTTCAGGCACTATTTACAAACGCTATGCCATCGACAGATCAGATTGGGAAGCACTTGGGCCATTTCCATGCGGAGCACAAACCTTGTAGCCTTGCGACGATCTCTACTCTGCATTCTCCTCGAGGTGGATGAGCTTTCCACTAATATTCCTGCAAAATATTGATTGTAATGTGAGTACTGATGAATATAGTCAACTTAGCTTGCAAGCTTGATTCTGATGCAAATTGGATTGCTTATAAAAAAAACACTGAAGATTCACATCTCATCAACAGCATGTATTATTAGACACAAGAAGGATGGCAAGATACTTTTCAAGGCACGGTTTCTCACTGGACAAAACCTTCAGTAGCCTTTCTTCAAACGGGGTGGCATGCCAGCTGACTACTTTATCCTGGGAAACAGCAAACGATCAGGGTAAGAAGGTGCGGAGATTATTGGTTGGGTGGTAAAGAGAGAATGAGATGAAAGCGTACCTCTTTGTACTTTGTTGTGGTATTTGGAATACCATTACCACCCCACACCTTGGGCAGAACAGGAGTAGGGTCGTCATTATCCCAATTCAGACCTGAAGTAGCAAAGATCGGTACATAAAAAATGCTTTTCTCTTTTAACGGTTCTTTTCCGATGTTTCCCTTGGTGCCACTTTGTTTTGTATCAGTTGGTGAAGGCTTCAGCCAATAAGACAGGCTTGAAACATGCTTTCCATATTCTTTATCCGACAATTCTCCATCTTCTAATAGCTGCTGGTTGCAATTCTGACCCTTGGGTTCCTCCAGAGATATAACTTCACTTTGTGACAGAATGTTGTCATGAATTGGGGAGAATACAGGTTTTGGTAATTCTGTTGTAGTAGCCAATGAGCATGGAGACATCTCCTGAGGAGAATCTGGACTAAAGTATCTTCTTTTTGGTGGATTAGCAGATTGCAAAGGCGAGTCAAATTTTACTTCCATCCACTGCATTTTATTTTCAATGGGCCTGAGAACAGGATAGATGAATTGTCTGCTAGCCCTTGAACGTTTTCCTTCCTTTGAGGTCAGTCCAGTGTACACTGTTCCAGGAGTATGGATATCACCTCTGAGAACTAAAGGTGTTGGAAAAGGTGAATCAGTATAATCAGCCATCTTTTTTGTTGTTTTCTCCCACGAAATGTTGTCTTGTATAGATGATATAGGTGTTGACTCTACAACAAAAATATCCTCACTGCTCTCAGTCTCAATGATGTTCTCTTCATTCACCGGAATATCATGCTCATTAGAATTGAACCTGCATTGAATATAAAAAGCCAAAAAGGAACATGTGCATTTTTCATTTATTTATTCATTATTGAAAAAAGGACACATGAGGCTTCAATTAAGGCTGCTCCTTACAGTTCGGATGAGTTTCCTTTAAATGCCATTGCCTCTGACATGATTTGTGTGTTGATGAGTGTATCGTTCTTCTATGTCAAAAAAGAAATATACATTAGTGCATGAATTTGGAACAGGATGGCAGATACACACTTACCTCATAAGTATCTTCAGCGATGTGCTCCTGATGCCTCGAAATATCATGATTTTCATAATTGAACCTGGATAAATATAGAAACGAAGGCTTTAGTTACTCGCTGCAGAAAGAAATTCATATATTTGGCAATAATAACTATACTGATCCTTAAGGTTTCACAATTGAAAAGAATTAAGATAGTCCTTACACTTCAGATGATTTTTCTTCAAATAGCATGTCACCTGACATAAGCGGTGCTTCGTGCGACATGTCACTATTCTATGTATATACAAAGGAAATATATCAGATTACTAATGTTGGGACAAGATAGCAGATGCACAAGCCTTACCTTATTAGTATCTTCTGAACTGACTGTGCTTGAAACATTTAAAATTTCTGGTGGAGTTTGTGATATGGTGCCACAGGACTTGAGATAATTTGCCTAGTTACCACAAAATTTGCATTAAAAAAATGTCATCACATCTTAATATATAATTATGTTTCTGAATTTAAAAAATGCAAACGCGAAAAAATAACATAGAAACACATTAAGGTTTCTGGAAAATTCTCCCCCTCCATTCTCAAATTTGTTGTCGTTGGGACAACAACTTTAGTACTAGGATTTTGAACTAGAATTATTGTCCTAATGACAACAATTTAAAAATATAGAGGACAACTACAAGCTCACAAGTCCAAACCAGTAGGACGCAACCCACACTTTAAGATGATATAACATGACATGATCTCAGCCAACCATCTCATGTATCTATACAAACAAGAACACATAAATATGAGGGTGGGAAGGGCCAGGGGAAGCATGCTGTATCCTGGTGATATATGTATGACATAAGGTAAGATATGATATTTCATCACAATCACTGAAGAGTCCTGGTACTGGTAGGTACCTCTCTCAAGAGCTCATCGTCGACCCCTCCTCCATTACCTGCATCCTCCGGCAGCCTTCCATTCGCGTCATGCTCTGAAAACAATAACATCCAGTAACGGAAGGGAACCAAAATCACGATCGTGCAATCAACGTATGACGGCGCACGCGACCGATCGAAAACAAAAAAAGAAAACAGCTCGGTAGAGAAATCAAAAAGAGATATACTCTTCCCGTCATCAAGAAAGGCGTCCCCGAGGCGGCTCTCCACCACGAGCAGATCCTGAACCAAGCAAGCGCACAAATCAACGTATCACTACCAACACCAACACCTGGATTCAGACGAAAACGAGAAGCGCGAAGCGCAGCCGTGTAGGAACAAGAGCTTACGCGGAGATCGCTGGGCCGGTCGGGGGCAGCACGGAAGCACGAGAGGAAGCAGCCCATGGTGACGCCGCCGACGACGAGGAACCTCAATACCACGCGTGTAGCTCCTGAATTCCGCCGCCGCCGCCGCCGCAGAGGAGGGTTTGGGGATCGGAGAGAGGAGGGGATCAGGGGAGGGACGGAAGTGGAAAGAGGAGTGAGGAGTGGCTGCCCAGGCCAGCTGGGTCGTGGGTGAGGCGGAGGCACGGGATTTGAATACAGACGGAGGCGAAGGAAAGTGAGTAGGTGGGGACGGGGAAAATATACGGGCTAGGCTTCTGGGCCATTGATTTTGCTGCCCCAGTTTGAGATTGGGCTTTATGCAGGTCCGGGGCTAATGGGCTGGCGGCCTTTATCATCACACCGACGGTGTCAACTAAGGTAATTTGAATTCATCCCGCAACATTATAATCAAGGGAAAGTTTATACTTCCTCTATTTTTAAATTAATATCATTGTTGACTTTTAATTTTAATTTTAGTTATTTTATTATTTAAAAAATTAGTTTAAATATGACAAATTTTAAGTTACAATTTAAATAGCTCTAATGATAAATCAAATTATAACAAAATATATAATATTTATTAAAAAAATAAATAAGATAAAAAATCAAAATTAAAATTAAAAATCAATGACGACAACAATTAAAGAATAGAGAGAGCACTGGTGTAACGCTGGTGACGTTACTTTTTAAAACCAAAGGATTTCAAGAAATTTTTTTCTGCTAGGCGCAGGTTTCTGGAGTTTCGTGCGCGTGGAAGCTTGGCGCCGTTCTGCTGTCTGTCGGCCTGTTGGTGTCGTTTTCCTGGGCCACGATCGTCTTGGCTTTGGCAAGCAACGGCTCTTGCTTCTGGGACTGCAGCGCAATCGTTCGAGTTAGCGCTTAAACATCGGCGGCTCAAGTTACGTGGACGCACAGTTTGTGCGTGTGGCTGAACGGAACGCTGGGACTGGCGGGTTGAACAGAGACGCTCCAACAAGGAACTGCGCGGTGCTGGTGCAGCACAGCCAGCTCGGATGCATATCCCCAAAGGACATCCATTGCTTATCCAGCTTGGAGACCTTACTGTTGCAGTGTTGATTGCCTGGCGTGTCAGTCTTCTTCACCCATAGTTCTCAACGAGGTTACTCCAACATGGTTAGATGAATATCAACCTTAGGTTTGTAACAATAGACGGTAGGATGTCTCCTTAATTCTAAGTAATATTACACAAACCTTGCATGGCTTACGAGATATTCTAATTATTAGGCTCTTCGGAATGCAAGATTTTCACAAAAATTATATAGAAATTTTATCAAAATTAGTTTAATTTTATAGAAAAAACACAGAAAACAAAAAAAAATCTTTTATTTAAAGAGTCGAGATAGTCGATTTTTTCGCTTGCTTGCCCATTGATGTTCCCGTTGGCCCCCAGTCAGCAAGTCATCACCATCGCAAAAACACCCACCCATATACAGACACCAAAAAAACAAATCTCCCCGGAACCCCAGAATCCTCTGCCCACGTGGCCTCATCTCCTCTCTTTATTTACCCGCCCCACCCCGCCTCACCACAGTAATCCCAAAGCGCGACGGCCAGCTGAGGCGAGGCCGCCACCACTGCCCACTCGCCGAGAGCCAAGCTAATCGCCATGCCCCCCACGCCCACCGCCACCACCGGCGGCACCGCGGCGCCAGTCCCAGCGGAACAGCAGGCAGCGTTCCGCCTCGTAGGCCACCGCCGCTTCGTCCGCTCGAACCCGCGCACGGACCGCTTCCACGCGCTCGCGTTCCACCACGTGGAGCTCTGGTGCTCCGACGCGGCCAGCGCCGCCGGCCGCTTCTCCTTCGGCCTCGGCGCGCCGTTCGCCGCGCGGTCCGACCTGTCCACGGGGAACTCCGCGCACGCCTCCCTGCTGCTCCGCTCGGGCTCGCTCGCGTTCCTTTTCACCGCGCCGTACGCGCACGTCGTCGACGCCGCCACCGCCTCCCTGCCCTCCTTCTCCGCCGACGCCGCGC
>BCLG01003604.1:31930-44882 GCA_001602295.1 Zoysia matrella
ACCACGGGCTCGCGGTGCGCGCCGTCGCGGTCCGCGTCGCCGACGCCGAGGACGCCTTCCGCGCCAGCGTCGCCGCCGGCGCGCGCCCGGCGTTCGAGCCCGTCGAGCTCGGCCTCGGCTTCCACCTCGCCGAGGTCGAGCTGTACGGTGACGTCGTGCTTCGCTATGTGAGCTACCCGGACGACGACAAGGACTTGCCGTTCTTGCCAGGCTTCGAGGACGTGAGCAGCCCTGGTGCGGTTGACTACGGACTGAAAAGGTTCGACCACATCGTCGGCAACGTCCCGGAGCTGGCTCCCGTGGCCGCCTACATCGCCGGCTTCACAGGGTTCCATGAATTCGCCGAGTTCACGGCGGAAGACGTGGGCACGGCGGAGAGCGGCCTCAACTCAGTAGTGCTTGCAAACAACTCTGAGACCGTGCTGCTACCGGTCAACGAGCCGGTGCACGGCACCAAGCGACGCAGCCAGATACAAACATACCTGGAACACCACGGTGGCCCGGGCGTGCAGCACATGGCTCTGTCCAGCGACGACGTGTTCAAGACGCTGAGGGAGATGCGGGCGCGGTCCGCCATGGGCGGATTTGAGTTCTTGGCGCCGCCACCGCCGAACTACTATGACGGGGTGAGGCGTCGCGCCGGGGACGTGCTCTCGGAGGCGCAGATTAAGGAGTGCCAGGAACTGGGTGTGCTACTGGACAGGGATGACCAAGGTGTGTTGCTCCAAATCTTTACCAAACCAGTGGGAGACAGGTAAAATGCAGATCTTTTCTAGTAGCTTTTACTTACATTGAATCCTGCATGCAGAAATCAGAAGGAACACTCACGGATCTGTAGTTAATTTTCATGCATGGTGCACGCAAAGGTGTCGAACATTAGAATTCGCTTGGAACTCTCTTACTAGCATATCATAGCTCACCACTCACGATATACTGTATACAAACTACCATACAAATTAATCTTCTTGCTTCGTCAATTACAATTTCAGGTTAATTTCATTCAGCATCTGTGTTCTAGTTTGAAACTCAAATTCATCACTAGCATTGTCCCTCTGAGTGATTCTAAGAAATCAAATTCGGACCTGCAATTCAGGCCAACTCTATTCTTGGAGATAATCCAAAGGATCGGATGCATGGAGAAGGATGAGCATGGACAAGAATATCAGAAAGGCGCCTGTGGTGGTTTTGGCAAGGGCAACTTCTCCGAGCTGTTCAAGTCAATTGAGGAATATGAGAAATCCCTTGAATCCAAACAAACAGGTGCAGTTCAGCAAACCTAGGATAGAAGTTGAGCACGAGCAAAGACATAGTGCTACTTTGTACGGTTGTACCACTATGGGGCAAATGGGACTGCCGTGCTTTGATACAAGTGGCATGTATCATATTGATGTTACAAATATGATGTAATTTGCGCGCGCGCGCGCACACACACCAGAATGTTGATAATACATTGCTGGTATCACTGTTGTATCATCTTTTAGTGGAAAATAAAATATGAACCAGCATGTGCAATGAGTAACCTGCCTTTGGGATACCTGTAATCACATGATGCTAATTTTTATGTGTTTAACTGAAACCACTTGTCCTTTACTTCCCTCAAGGCGGTGTTGCGGCTGTTGCCCTGTGCTGCCATCAGCAACCTGGAAAAAGCAGGAGCAAACAGATTAAGGCAATGCATAAACAACCAGGTCAGAAAAAAAAATTTTTTACTGATCTGCACGTTCTGTCCTGGTCACAGAAGCTTTTTGTGCTCGGTTGCATTGTTAGTTACTCGGTCATCATGAGCCACTGAAAATGTTACATT
The DNA here is from genome assembly GCA_001602295.1 of Zoysia matrella. Lineage (NCBI taxonomy): Eukaryota > Viridiplantae > Streptophyta > Magnoliopsida > Poales > Poaceae > Zoysia > Zoysia matrella. Next base: position 33,735 of record BCLG01003604.1, read on the forward strand.
CAGAGTAACATACACATCTGTGAGTTAGTAAACTGAGATCATTAGAAGAATGTCAAAAGCACGACTGATGTTTTTATCATCAAATGCACCTGCACAGCGCATATATTTGAGGACTTTGTACAAAGGCAGAGAAAAAGAGAGAGATGGTACTCCAGCATGCTACTTCATCGTCAGGAGTAAACACAGCCTGGACAACATGTAAGCATGGCGCCCCTGCAACACATCAAGCAAAGGGGCAGTCTGTGATGCCTCACCAACATCACGGTCCCTCCACTGACTTCTGCATCATCCTTTCAGCATCCAGCGCAACCGGAGGAAGAAGCTGCAGAGCCAAAGCCAAGCCCCAGGTCCGGTAGTCCCTCCAGGTCCAGTAATGTGAGCAAGCTTCATGGGCCGGTTGAATTTAGACAGTACTACAGCTTGATCCAACCCATGAGGCCTGTTAGACATCGGCCTTTCATCTTTAGGATGAAAACGAACGGAGACGAGTGAAAAATTGCCTAAATCGTTTTTCATATTTCTTACGAACGGAAACGAAAATTCAAAAAAAATGTAAAATCAAATTGGAAAAAGGTCATCAATTCTTGGTGAATAATGTAAGCACAAATAAAACACAAAGGCGCAGATTTGTCGATCGTCGGATGCTTTGAGAGCAAGTAGGCTTTGTGAGTTATGATGAATGCCTGAGTGTGAGTCACAGTTAAGCTCCGCATATCTACTCGTTAGATTATCTAAAAAGAAATGCATCCACTTGTAGTTGTCAACAGGTGCTGGTCAATGGCTCCGCACATGGGCCTGCTTCAGCTAGAACAGTCTCATAAATTAGCCAAACATCGTGCTGAATTTTTCTTTGGCAGGAGTATTAATGAAGCAACACGTTCTCTTTGCTCATTGGTCAAAATTGTCAGATCTAAAATACGTGCTGGCAATTTAACAAGACAAGAACGCGCGGGGAATATTCACATCTTTCGCATATTTTTCCCTTGAAAATGGTACTGACAGGAGATGGATGCAGACGCTGCAGGCACAGGCAATGGTCATTCGAGGTCGCGATCTTCAGCGACTTTTGCTTCAAGCGATCTGACAGTGATGCTCTGTGCCTTGATCAGGGAATAGGATTATAGGATGGTGATCAGGGAGGCAACCATATCGGTCTTGACTGTGTCAAGTCAGTGTGTAGTTAGTAACGAACAAAAGCATCGCTCTCATGACAGCCTGACGAACTGGCGATCAGTCCATCGCCGTATCAACGAAGGACTGCATGCAGGTCGCTTGCTTCTCGGCACAAGATCCTCTACTCTACTTCACTTTTAATCCAAATTCTAATCAAGAAGTGCAAAGATACATTATAAAGGAAATGAGGAGTATAAAAATAGGGATAGATGTGTATTGGAAAGTACTATCCGTATGATCTTTTCTGAATGAAGCTGGAGAAACTTGTTATTAAGTGAAGATGGCGACTCTCTACTAAAAACAGGAGAAAATTCGGAGCTTTTACACGCAAAACCTCTGTTCCATTTAAACGCCCTGACCGAATTTTCAAGCTGGACGTTGACGAGTCCTTCAAATAAACCTGACAAATATCTGGGCGATCCTATGTGGACACGGTTGTCTTTGTTGCTACTTCTCATCAAACTGCGTTTTGAACTGTTGCCCGGAAAACTGTTGTACCTCTGTTTAGTCAGTTCATTGAGCAGATCGAGCCGGTTCGGCTGGCGCCGAGGAAGAACCCCGCCATTTTTCTCCTTAGTCGGTGAAGTTCGCGCTGGAACGGCGATGGTTGAGAAAGAAGAGAGGGTCTTCGGTTGACTTCGGTAGAAGTCGAAGTTGTGGCGGTGGTGATAGAGAATCTTGTCACTGACAGTGCACCATTAAAAATCGAACTTAGGTTTTAGATGTGGGTAAAGTTCAGACGACGGCCAATCTCGTGGTCTATGCCCCGATTTCCTCACTTTTCTTTTTATATTGTGCTGTGCGACAGGAACTCACTAGCTATGAATTGACTGGATGCCTTCAATCAGAGCGCGAGATCAAAGTTGGTTGGCCGTTGGGCTAGATCAATCTTCTAACATGAACATGAACATGTAAGCGCACAGCGCGTAGTGCGAGTAGTATCTTTGTTCTTTGGAGTAAATTTCATCAAGAATAATTTTGTGAAATTTAAAATCAGTGTTAAGATGCACATCAATGTTCAGTGGAGTCATGGGTTAGATCTCAGAGATGAAAATCGCGAAAGAAATGTGAAGGTAGTTGTAGCCTCAATCAAGATTACATATAAATTCTGATGATGAATGGGCTAAAATCTCTAGCGCAACACACGCACTCACACCGCAATTCCTAGAACTAGAAGGGGGTAAAAAAAGCACACCCATAGTTCAAGCTACTCTACTAGTACTGGTAGTATGCACTAGACCGAGAGGCGGAGCAGCAGGCGCCTGAACTCGGCGACGGGGCAGGGGATGCGGAGTGCCCCCGGGCGCGCGTACCCGTACTCCTGCGCGGCGCGCCGGAGGAGGGCGGCGAAGGCCGGCTCGCCCAGGAGCTCGGCGCGCACGGCGAAGCGCTCGACCGGCCCGCCCTCCTCGCCCACGCATACCGGCACGTGGCCCGCCGGCACCGGTCCCGCGTCGTCGCCGGCCGCCGTCCTCTTCGTCTTCGGCCGGAACGAGGAGGTGCAGGAGGCGGAGTCGGCCGCCGCGACGCTGCGGGACAGCCGCCTGAGCAGCCGCTTCATGGTCCTTGGAGCGGAGCTGGCGTGGAGGCGTCGAGAGGAGTGGCGAGCGCGACGCGAGGGCCGAGGCTTTTGGTCGCCGCTGTTGTGGTGCTAGGAGTGCACTGCTCCTCGGGGGGAGAGTGGAGCGCGGCGCCCGCGCTTTATAGAAAGCCCAGCCTAGCAGAGAGGGCATGGAGAGGAGAGAGGACGACGGGACGTGCAAGGTGGTGTACCGGTGGGTACGGAGGGACGGATTAGTGAGCGGGGGCACAGAAAGCCGGTGGGCCGGGACCGACGTGTCGCACGACCCGACCTGACCCGTCCCGTCCGGCCCTTTTAATTCGCCACCAACCGTTCTCTGCTCTGGCAGTCTACGCTGCTGGTCCGTGGTCCCCAGCCACTCTGTCACCCCGGTCGGTGGTGCGCATGGCCAACGGCGACGACGACGCCGTGAACGTGCCGCGTCCGTAGTCCGGCTCGTACGGTGAGAAACGGCCCGGGTGGTGGTGGGACCGTGACAGGCGATCCAGAGAAGGGTGGAGGTGACGCGTGGGCCCGCACGGAGAATACATTTTTCTTTTCCTTTTTTCTTCTACTCCGTATTTTGTTTGCTCTGAAGAATTCCTAGACCGTACAGGATACCGGCTTGATTTGTTTTTACCATGCGCGTTGTTGCGGTCGCAAGGATTTTTCTACGGTCGCGTACGCTACGTTATCTCCATTGACACTGACTCTACGTACCGTAGCACGTACGTATAGTGTGGCCGTTTTGGACCTTTTGGTGGGCGACAACGTCGGGATCCAAACGTGTTGCTGGTCTGGCGTTGTGACCATTAGGTCCTTTTTCGGGCCACGCAAGCGGTTTAAGTTAACCCGTGAAGCTGTCTGCACTCTGCACTGAAGATCGCATATGTAACGTACCGGGCAGCCAAATATATCTTCTTAGACAAAATTATTGAATTTACAATCGCAAGCATAAGCTATGAAAGCATGCATGGCTTAACCCCGCTCATCGTAAAAGCAAAAACTACTCAAAAACCTACGAGTACTCTACTGCACCCCGTAAGCAAAGGTCAAATCTCATTTTGCATTGGTTAGGCAGGTCATTGGAGTTGACAAGCTATATGTTGGTCGCGCACCGGCCCGACCGCCGGACAGGAACGTAGTAAGATCTACAAACCTTCGTTTACAACTATTTGACAATTTTAATTTATACTGTTCATACTGTGATTAATTATAACTTTTAAAATATTTAAAGTAGTTTATTAACTTATAAATAACATTATAAAATTTGTCATTGTATATTTTTTATATCTATATGTTGAATTTTTTTTTAAAAAAATGAACGGTTAAGTAGTTGGTAAAAAAGTTAAAATTGTTAAGTATTTGTAAACGGAGTTTTGTATCTAAGTAGAGAGCGCGTCGCCCATAGCTGTCGAGATCGACCAAGCCACTTGCACGAGGGGCCGTCTGCGGCCTCCGGTAGCTAGACGTGATCGACAGATACGAATCTTTTGTATTAGTATGGGTGTATTGAAAGTAAATAACACGTGAGTTCAGTCTCACGTGTTATTGATCCATTGACTAATGCAGAAGAGGATCTCGATCCGCGATCGACCGGCCGTACGTGCCGTATTACTCGAACTGGAGTACTCGGAGCACGGATCAGTCGATATATTCGCCTGCGGGTCTCTTTTGACCGTGCCTGGCAGTACAGTCCGAGTTACTCGTATGCGGTGTTCTCTACATGTGTACACGCGTCCTACTCCTACGTCCAAAAGAACTGCTGACTGCCTGGTGTTCCAGAAGATCTCCCTCGATCCAGTGACAACGACCAGCGTGACTAGAAAAATTTGCTGCCCTGCCTGGCTGCCTGGAGAAAGGCCAAAAGAATCCAGAATCGCTAGTCTGCTGGCGATCGAGGAAAAAGGAAACCATTCCCAACCGCTGCCATCGTCAGTCGGGCAGAGCGCCGCGCCGCCACCCGACCACTCACCGCCCCGCCTCGTCTCGCGACGCCGGCCCCGCCCCGCCCCACCCTGCCCGTCCCGAGCCGACGCCCCACGCCGCCGCCCTGCCCCGCCCAGCTCCGAGTCGCCGCACGCCCGCACCACCCCGCCCCGAGCCGCACCCTGATCTGCGCCGCCACGATCCGCTGTTCCCCGATTCGTGGTGAAACATTACGGTTAGGTACGGCCGCCGCCCTACCTTGCAGTATTGGCAGATCCGCCGTTGCGTCCGGCGGTCACTGGCGATGAGGCGCGGTTTCACGGGTGGAGAGAGGTACTCGGTTTCCCGCTGGTGACGCGCGAACCCTAGCCCTATCCCGAGAGGTTTGGGTCGATCTGTACGGCCATCGATGTGTTTGTATCCGTATATCTGATTTCCACACGTTAGTTTTGCGCGTTGCGATGAGTTTTAGCCCGTGATGTGTGTCCTGCTGTTTTGTCGGGACGGATCTAGGGTCTGAGATTTCAGCGCGTTGTTCTGTCATTCGTGAGGAATTGAAATGATTTCGAGCTTGGCTATCGGTGGGATTAGGGTTCCCTTGGTTTGGCTTCGCTTAGGATTGCTATTGTTGGCATCTGGCTGGATTAGTGCTAGGTTTTGTATTTTTTTAATATCTGGCATGTTAAATTAACCGTGGGAAGTTGAACCATTGGGCATAGCTGGATTTGAGCTTTGTCAAACAGGGTAATGGAATTCGACTGTTTCACTTTGTTTTCTGAACGAGTTTTACAAAGGTGGTTCAAAATTTTGTGGGCTTTTGTTAGAATCTGGAGTCTTGAAATTGCTTTCCGAGAACATAGTTCTGGGGCCTAGGGTTTACTAGATCAGTTGAGTGGCTTGTTTTTTTTTTTTTTTTTTGCTAGTATGCGTCAGGCTCAGCCTTTTAGCATGTTCTACCCTCCAAGAATGGTTCTGATATAATATATACCCATAACATCAGTTGGAGTAACCAATGTCTCTAGCATGGACCGAATCAACTGCTTGTCTTTAACATGCCAAGGGCATCTCATATGTCCAGTATCTTAGCCTTATGAAACAATTAACTCAATTTTATTTTTCCATTGGGGGAACTGTCATTTTCTCAACATGGAACCTGGAAGAACCCTTGCCCCACTTTTAACCGTCCTATTATTTGACATAATTATTTTATGTTATATTGTTGGATCCTTGGTGATGTGCATTCGCCATGTGGCTGGACACTTTGCAGAACACCAATATTATTAACCTCCGATATCTAGTGGCGTTGTATTTTCATCATAGCTGCAAGCCAGTACATGCTTTATTTTTTTTGGTTGGGCTTGAAGATGAGTTAAACATCTTATCTTATTGTGCACATCAGGCCTCCTATAGTAGTATATTCTGGTTAATAAAGGGTTTTCTGTTGTTTGGGATTGGGTGTAACTATGCTGAATCATGCGTAAGGATAATCACATGGGACATGACAATTATTGATTTGCCAGCCATCATGTTATTGAGTTTATGTTTACTTGTTATTTTGAAAAGGTTTTGAGTTAAGATGAAACACATTTCTTGAGACGATCTTTTAAAATTACTATAGTCTCATGGTACTGAAGTCTAGTACTCCAGTCTAGTGCTAGTGCACTTTTTTTGTCTTTTGCTATATAATTTCTAGTACTGTTGTTTATGTCACTGACAGCAAACCACAGTATGTACTCATTTTTTCATATGTAGTTTTTTATGTTGAATTGTTGCACTGAAGTTGCAGCTTGAGTTTCAAATATTGCATCTGCAACTTAAAATCAACCACAGACATACATTCACATTTTTTATTCCAGCCCTTGCTCATCATGCTGCCTGCACATTTTTTATAATATCATTCTTGAACCTTTTGGCTTCTTCTACATGGTCTATATATTTTTGGGCGAAGCCGTAGTCTTCACATTTGGCATTTCACATGTTTGCTTGTGTATTTGTATGCTTGCTCTTCTGGATATTTAATCCCTTTCTCGCTGATGTGTTCCATGGATGCTCTACTAAAGTTTTTCTTACTTCTGCAGTTTTAAATTGAATTTATGATTGCAACGCTCATCAACTGGTGACAGTCTCTAACTTGGGGGGATTAAGCGGCATGCAGTATCCAAGTATTCGGTTCATTTGTAGCAAAGTGATTAATTTTTACTGGATGTAATAATGTAACTTTGATCTGTTGGCATCCCTTCGGCGAGTGGTGCGGTTAGTTTTCTGGCTGTGCGATGCGTATAGGCTAGTCCACGTGGTAAGTGCACGTGTTACAAGCTAATCTGATCCGGGATATCGATGAGTGGGCCGTTGAAAGGTCACGTCGATGTCCGTTAGTTGCTGTTAACCAGGCCAGCTCTATTTCTGGTAGTGGGCCACTAATGGCTGCTTCCAACTCAGTTACTAGGCCGTTAACGAGCTTCCGCCAACTTTGATAATGAGTCTTTAACAGGCGGCCTCTGTCAATTGTGGGCTTCGATTGGAATGTCGTGAAGCTTGTTAGTCGTTGGAGTAACTGGTCCGTCATTGGGCCACAACAAATTTTTAGTGGGTTATTAATGGCCTGTTATGACGCGGTGGGGTTTGATGTCCTTACATGTGTCGTTAATGGGCTGATGTATGTCAGTTAGTCGGCTTCTGTTGGGCTGAATCATATATGTTGGTGGGCTTTTAACGGCCTGCCGCGTGCTTGTTAGTAGCCCCGTAACGGACTGCCAAGAGCATGTTAGTGGGCTGTAAATGGATCTCCGTGACACCTGGTGGGCCTTAAATGTGCTGCATCGTGCCTGTTAGTGGGCCGTTGATGGGCTGCCACATGCCTGATGGTGTCCGTTAACGCGCTGCCGCGAACCTGTTATTGGGTCGTTAATGGGCTACCTCTTGCCTGTTTGATGGGCCGTTAAGGGGCTTCCGCTTGAATGTTTGTGGGCTGTTAATGGGCTGTCTCGTACCTGTGGTGGGCCGTTAATGAGCTGCCGCGTTGCCTTCTGGTGGGCCATTAATGGGCTGCCGCGTTCCTATTCGCGGGCCGTTAACGGGCTGCCGTGTGTCTGTTGGTGGGCCTTTAACTGGCTGCTTCTTTCATGTTACTGGGCCGTTAACAGGCCTCTGTCACTCCTTAGTGGGCTGTTAATGGGCTGCGTCGTGCGATGGTAGGCCGTATATGGGCTGTTAATGCCTGTGCCTGCTCTGGCCCGTTAGTGTGCTGCATAATGCATGTCTGTGGGCCGTTATCGGGCTTCCTTATTTTTTAATGGGCAGTTGTTGGTCCCCCTTGTCTTTTATAGGCCACTGAAGAGCTGCCGCTTATCCATTAGTGGGCCGTTATCGGGCTTCCTTATTTTTTAATGGGCAGTTGTTGGTCCCCCTTGTCTTTTATAGGCCACTGAAGAGCTGCCGCTTATCCATTAGTGGGCCGTTAACGGGCTGTCAACAGGCTGCGTCTTAAGGTGAGCGGGTGCTTGAGTTTGTTAATTGTCCTGTTGGGCCGTTTATGGACTGAGGCCGTCAGCTGTTAATGCACTGTTAACCCGTACAGATACAATATTTTTACACAGCTCGTGGGCTTGCTTTCATGTTACAATAGATTGGCAACATGATTTGCTATATTTTTACACATCTCCGGGTCCTCCTTTCATGTTATAATAGATTGCCAAGACGGTTTGAAGGACATTAATCCATTCCGCGAAGCTGTTCTATGAAGAATACCCAAAAAACAAAAAGGAACTCTACAAATCATGAATCTTGTACCGTCACAATTCTAACGTAATGCCACTGATCGAAATAAATTATCTTAAGTTCAGCCTCTTTGGAAGATTTTTTAGACTAGATGAAGCTGAATAAAAAGTAATAAAACTAGAACGGACGACGCAAACAAACACAAAAATTACATGGATAATAAATATAAAAAACGAACCATTAAATACGATCTAAACCTGCAATAACTCATTGCTTGGTTAGACAACGATACTGGCAGTATCAAGCTAGTTGTGCCTGGTAAAAGGTGCAACTCCATCCACAAGAAAGCAGAGAATGTACAGAGTGCTGCACTAAATTTTGTAAAAGGTGCGACAGTGTAAGCACCATTAGAACCCTCAAAAGACCACGGCAAATAGGCAATGGTAGGCATTTCGACCAGGCTGTTCCAAAGCCATTATGGGAACTCCTCCAGGCCGCTCAAAATCAAACGATGACATACTGGATTATGATTGAAGTGGGAACAGCTCTATCAGTGAATATATAACGATATGTAAGACAAAACTATTTTTTCCCATCACAAATACGAATTGATAAAAATGACAGCCTTCTTATAAGCGTTCTTATAAGCAGCTACGATTCACATATACACATAACAAAGCTCCTCCCAAAAAACGATCAGACTAAATTCATAGTCCCCTATACTGACCCAACCATTAGAGTGAGCATATATTCATATTGCATGACTGCTCTAACTATAATAACAGAAACACAATGCAGCATCCTGACACCATGGAATACTTGCTCCCTTTCTAATTAATCCATGCAAGTTCCATTATGCTAATTTAAGCTTTACAAATGGTACTTCCAGTTTTAAATGCATACAGCTTTTAGGTACTTTGTACAAACATTTCGTACACATCGACTCATCGTCTACGGTTCTCTATATTTACATACAAGGTCATGTGCTCAGTATTATAAAAAGTGGACAACATTTGGTTGAATTACAATTTTCTCAAATTCTTCTCAGATGCTCTAATACTGGAAGAGGATATCTCGAAGAGAGAATAAAGGAGTGAACCTACACATGGTAACAAACGTACTGCAGAATTCAGAAATGATAAAAAGTTATATGGATAACTGCACCAGTTATTGAATTTAGAAATGCACAAGCTAGAAGAATGCATTACATTATGATATCTGCATGCAAAATATCTTGAGGAAGTCTATAGAAGTACAGATTAGCATAAGTTGAGGGATATTCATCCAGCTCACACCAAACTATGCTCCATAAAGCTCACAAGAAAGCTCGCAAAGAAACTCTGCATCTCAGATCTACAATAAAGCCACATATAAGGAAATTTATTTCCTAGGCATTTGAATATGCAACTACAGTAATGATTCTCGGTGAACCAATGTGGAGAGAGAGAGAGAGAGAGAGGGTGCAGCTGATCCCAAGGTGCCGTGTTTTTAATGTGACAGCATTTCTAAGTGTCAAGCCTCTGGTCTGTGGCCTAAGCGCCAACCAAGTGTATACTGACGGACTAAGCAACAGATATTTCTAGTGGATAAGTGAACAACATGACCAATAAGCAACAACTAAGCATGATTAGTTGGACGCTTTTTAAACATGTCCAATGTGCAGATTTCTGACCACCACCCTATTAACGTGAAATGGGCTCCCCACAAGATATTACTTTATTTAAGGCATTCTTATGTCAACATAAGCAGACATTACACTCAAACAAAAAAATGATTATAATAAATGCTTATACTGTGTTCAGTGCTATTTACAAAATTCCATGAAAATTCTATGAGGCAAAACTTAAAATAACTTAAATTCTTATTGCACTGAATATCGAACTTAAAATTGTAGGAATAGAGCCAGATATTGGAACAAAATGTTTGTCTCTGTTCCAGAATACCTGTATCAATAAGAAGCAAAGCATTGGAGATTGCAAACTAATCCAGCGCCCAATATTTCAACACAGTTCCCCAGTTCACCCTACTGCTCACTAGCCTAAAAAAGGAAGAACCAATTTGATTCCCTAGGAAAAATAGATTTCCCCCAAATTCCTCATATCGACGCAGAAATAGATTACAATCGCTGACCTTAATCATCCCTACCTGATGGTGTAGGCACGCTAGGTTTAACAATTTGCAGACTAAATTTGGTCCACCCACAAATCGCTCTAGAACAGATGATCGCACAGAGCGTAAATCCTACGGATTAAACGAGATCAGGTGCTACCAACCGACGCCATAACCAACAGGATGTTACCCCTCACCTTGGGCCGCGAAGAGGAGGAACCTCCAGGAGCGCGAGCAGGAGACAGAAGCAGATGACGAGCGGCCCCAAAGTAACCCGCGGCAGCGCGACGGCGGTGCGCCCGTGGCAGCCAGACTGGCGATTGGGTCACCTCCCCGAAATCGCATCCCTAGATCTCGCCGTCGCCGCCGCGGTCGTGGCGCCGGCTGACATAGGCACCAAGAGCCAGACGCTCAGATGGTTAAACCGATGGCGGCGGTTTACATAGGCAGAAGATGGTGAGGCCGATCGGCGGCGCCTTGTAAGGAAGCACCGAGCTAGGTTTTGGAGCGGCCGTAAGCGCGCAGGGCAGGGCGGCCACGGGGCTGAGGGGGGTGGCGAGGGCGGCGCGCTGGGGGCGGCGACGACGTTGGTGCAGCGTGGTAATGGCCGGGGCGCGGCGGCCACGGGGTCACACGGCTAGGGCACGGCGCCTGCGGGG
>BCLG01003605.1:0-12404 GCA_001602295.1 Zoysia matrella
GCCGGCCGCCTCACCCGCCCACCTGGCAGCCAAGTGTCACGGGTGCACACTGACAGTGGACCCGGGACCCACTTGTCAACCTCACATAGCAAATTGCTATGCGCACACAACCAGTGCACACAAAGAATCACCCACAGCCCATTTTAACTCCAAATAAATTCTCAAAAATCCCGAAAAATTTCTATTTTCTAGGAACACCTACATTATGGAAATTCACCTACCAAACCCATCATCACTACAATTTTGCACTTAGGCCCCTCCACTTCTTAGAAAATTACAAAAAGATCCCCACACTTGTATTTAACGCCATTTTCACGTAACACCTCCGTTCGCCGAAATTTCTACGCCATTAGAGCAAAGACACCGAGCCCTTTCTTTTACTCCGAGATTTATTCGAGTCTTCATTTGATCGCTTTTATTTTCGTCATAGTTACGTTTTGTTTCTTTTACCGTGTAGACAACGAAGCGTTCAGAAACGAGGAGGCCGACGACCCGGAATACGAGGAGGAGCTCGAGGACGTCTACGAAGGCAAGTTCTAACCCTTTGACCATATCGATCCTAGTATTTGCTATGCTCCTATAGGACCATTTATACTTGCATAATTATGTTATTTATGTTAAAACCATTGTGTAGAAGTCAACCTACTTGATATTAGAGTATTTACATTTAGGATGGTTCTATACTTTTACTAAGTGTGAATACTATCTTGCTACCATGGTTGTTTACTATACCTTGTTAACCATAGGAACTCCGTCCTTAATTCTTTAAGGGTCGGATGGTCACCTTGATTACTAGAACGCTTAAGATTCCCTCTCCCTTCGTGAAGCTATGCTTTATTACATTATATATGCACCATTTCTATCAGACGTGTTAAATAGGGTTTGGTGGTGTGAGTAAACCTTGTGGGACTGGGTGACTAGTGAAAACTGTGTTAGGTGATGAGATAGTATTTTGGAAACTCGGCCGTGAGGCGGGCTCCTTGTGGTATGTGTCTGTGTGTCGATGTTAGGCTTCGGACTAGCCACCTGTCGTGGACGAGCGCCGCCCCTGACATATAAGGACCGGTTCATCGGACCTCAACGTAGTGTATACGTGCAACCACAGAACCTTTGTTTTTGGGAAGGACTCACTTTCACCCTTTGGTATCCATGTGGCCCCTAAGGCGGTTGGTTGGTATACAAGTCGCAGGAAGTGGGCATGAGATAACTCACTGCCTGGTCTACGATTACAGCAATGGCCCGCGTCATGAGGAATTGTACAACCCATGGCATAGCCCCTGGGTACTTGGTAATGACCCGAACCGTGCGGGCGTCCAGGGAGTCACGAGAACGTGCTATCGCGTCATCGGGCTTACTCTCGAGTGATGACCCCTGTTAGCATCTTGAGGGGACCTTGTGGATACCTTAGTGCGTGAAAAGTGTGCATTATATGACTCTGTTGATCAAGAGAAGCATAACCTGTAGGTACGGTGTACAACCTCTGTAGAGTGTATAAATCTATTCAGACTGGCCGTTGTCACGGTATTGGCACGCTACAGCTTGGGCTCACTTTGATTAGTTTTGTCTATCTCCTTGAAGTACTTGTGAGTGGGTGTAGGTGCCCGTGTTTTTAGAAAGTGTCTGGTTGGAATATTGGAGGCCCATCTAGTTAAAATTTGGGAACTGACGGGAAATGTGACTTCTCCTGTAGGGTCACCACTAAAATATTGACTAGTGTAGGATTACCATACCCTCTGTTTTAGAAAATCCTTGTCTGTAGTTTACCTTGCATAAAATTGGCTTTCGCTAAACAAAAACCCTAGCCTATCCTTGATAGCGTTGTGCATGAATATAACCTCTCCGGGTTGGAACTTGTTGAGTACTTTGTACTCACCCTTGCGGCAATCGTTCAGATGAAGAGGAAGATGATGTCCCGCTTGAAGGCGATGAGTAGAACTCGTTCTTCGCGCAAGTTGCCTGTGGCATAGCTTTTGGTCTCATGCTTTCGCTATTTATGTAATGATTGACCGAGAATGTTTCGCACTCCTCAAGGGTTTATAATGTAAGCTTTGATTGTATATCTCAAGTATCTGGGACAATATATGTAATTTTATGGTTTGTGCTATGTATCCACAATGTTTCGTGCGTGCTAACTACTGATTCAGAGATTGGTACGGTGTACACGAGAATACCCCAGAAATGGGGTATGACAACTTACCAGACCCGACTTGTCCTATGCTGTCCAGCAGGTATGTTTGTTCATGCATGATCCTAGAGAACCACATCTTGCGTTGATCAAACGCATCCTGCGGTATGTTAAAGGTACCAGCAGCGACGGCCTCTTCATCGGCCCATCAGCTCCGACGACCATATCGGCATACTCCGATGCCGAATGGGCTGGCTGTCCGGACTCTCGTCGCTCGACATCCGGCTACTGCGTCTACCTCGGTGACAATCTTGTATCGTGGTCCTCCATACGTCAGACTACAGTCTCACGATCCAGCGCTGAAGCTGAATACCGCGCCGTCACTCATGCGGTTGCCGAGTGTTGCTGGCTTCGATAGCTTATGCAGGACTTCCACATCTCCATTTCTTCGACGACTGTGGTCTACTGTGATAATGTAAGTGCTATCTACATGTCATCCAATCCTGTACACCACCGGCGCATGAAGCATATCGAGATCAACATACACTTTGTTCGAGAGAAGGTGTTTCTTGGGCAAGTCCGCGTTCTACATGTGCCTTCTTCACATCTGTTTGCCGACGTTATGACAAAGGGACTGACTGTACAATTGTTTACTGACTTCAAGTCCAGTCTCTGCGTCCGTTCCCCTCCCGTTGAGACTGCGGGCGGGTATTAGTGATACTCTTCCATGTATCGATTGTGTATGTATGGTAGGATATAAACCTGTATGATAGATGATTAACTTTTCCACTAATTGTGGATTATGTACCTTGTACGTACACTATATATGTGAAGCCACCCCAGCCTTGGTCTATCATTCTCTACAATTATTATCCAATACAGAATCTGCATGTTGAAAGTGGATGACCCTTCGGTTCAGGCAGGGGCGATCCCACCAATATGGCGAGGTATGGCGGCCGCCATATCTACTGCCGGTGGAGAGACCCATTCCCTCTTCACTCCGACAAGATCTCAAGAGCAGGCAGATTGCTTAGATCTTGGAGACGAGCATGCATAGCAGGCTAGCAGCTGGGCGTTCTGCTGTTTGGGGAAGAAGAAGATGGTTGGGTAGTGTCGGGTGGGCTTGGTAGGCCAGGCCACATAAGTTACGAGTAGTAGCCAGATTAAAAAGGCCCACCAGTATATCAATCCTGATACTTATACAGCCTATCCGATGGCCATCATTTGCTTTTGTTTTTTCTTTTCTTTTTAACGGGACAAGTTGCTAGCTCTAATGTCCTAACTATAGTTATACTTTTTGAGCGAAAATTGAATAGAGAAGGCAAATTAGCGTTGGCCAGGAAATAAATTTCCATTTAATTAGCCCTTTTTCCATAGCAATGGAGTACAATTAGTGTTAGTTGAATTTTCATACGAACATATACGCAAAAAATAGGATCAAAATCATGTTCTGTAGTGTCTATAAAACCTAAAATTGGGCACTAAAAAAAACCTAAAATTAAAGAAAAAGACCTATCCTTTTTTGCAAGGAAGAAAAATACATCTTTGTTTTTGAAAAAAATTCTAAAATATGCTAGAGTTTTGCATTGAAAATTTGAGATCCCTATATATGCTACTCCCATGTTTCAATGCCTAGCCGATGAATTATTGGTCCGCCATCATTGGATATGGATCCCTAACATTCTTCCCTCTGACAAGAGACCCTCCTACTGACCCATATTCCGATGAGCGAACACCAACGCTCGACAAAGGGAAGCGATCTCATTCCGCCATCATCAACGGGCGTGGATCTGCTGACATAACGTCATGTGCTGATGGTGCCGTTGAGCCGCTGACGGGTGGGGCCGGGCCCATCTGTAAGCAACGACATGTTACGGCAGTGGATCCATGCCGGTCCACAGCATGGTCCGCCACACCTAAATTTTTCCATTGGGTCCGCCACTAGGTTCAGCCTTCTCCTTACCGTTCAGTTACCGGAGGTTAATTTTTGCATCAGGTAACCAATTTTACTTCATATGGATTTGATTAAAGGAATTGTGTTCTCCTATATGGTTTCAGTCTTTGAGAAGATAAATTCTGATCTGTCTTTTAATTACCTCATTGCAGATTACATAGAATCTGAGTACTACGGTATACCTGCATGTATCTGTCAGTTTGTGAGCCGTTTGTTGCTACATCTGAGTTGTCCAAGACCACTGCTCAGTTGCTTCCAATGTAAGATTTTGCTAGCAATCAGACAAGCACACCTCTATCTGCAGATTAAAAGATTAGCATGCATCTGCTTTCCCCCTAACTGGAATAGAATATGTAATCATAACTATGGATTCCAGCAAAACGAAGTTTCCTATAATGTCCAATTGTGTGTTTCTTTACACTTTTGGTACCCAAACTTAAAGATAGTGCTCAATAAAAAATATATATATGGCACTGGGTGGTTCAATTCTGAACTAATTCTCACAATATAAAAATCTTGTTACCTGCAGCTCCTTGTTCCTGAATCCTCTTCTCCATCTCCTTTTCAGAAAAAAGGGACTAACAAGTTGTTACCTTTGCTGGGCCAATCTGGGTGGTAACAAGTTCACTTAAGATATTTGATACATTGAGAAGATGTTTGGTAGCCCATTAATACCATCTTGCATCTCTTCCTTATCATCTGAGGACCTGCTGCTTTCCCTTACGCGACAATGGTGAAACAGCCCTCCGTCTCACAGGCTACCACGCCATTTCAGCGGAGGGCAGGCAGTGAAGAAGCTAGATCAAATCTTCGGGGGGCACTCCTCCAGTGGGTGCAAAGATTTTTTACGTGTGAGTGCGAATATAGTAAAATTTTGCTCTAATCACTACTAATTGCATTTTTTTGTGCGGCGGACGGCACCTAATGTCAACAACATAAATCCGCCCATGAGGGCAGGTGTGCATGCACAACAGGTCACTGCAGACCTGCAGCAGTGAGTAGATGAAGAGTGCAAAGTCTGAAAAGAGTTTTGCTTACCTTAAATTCAGGAAGAAAGCCGGATAAATGTTTTTAGTTGAGTGAATTCTATGGGACTCTGATCGTGACGTAGGAGTAATTTACAGAATGAGTCTGGTCACTATACATGATTGTATTGCACTTTCTTTGAAATAAATCAGAGCAAGCCTATTTTAGGGGATTATACATACGGAGTATTTGCATTTATCTATATAGGATTTAGGGGATTATACATACGGAGTATTTGCACAAATTTTTTGAATAAGTAAAATAGTCAAAGTTGATGTTTGAAATCAACGGTATCCATAATTTAAAAATGGAGGAAGTAAGATTTTGCTAGATATATCTTCCAATTAGACAAGCTTACCTTGATTTGCACATTAAATGATTAGAATGCATCTGCTTCCTCCTTACTGGAATAAAATTTGTGGCAGCACCGAAACCAGCCTCTTTGATGTAATCTTCAGATTCAGATATACCTTCTTTGCATGTACCCACCAAGAGTAAATCTTTCACCACCTCTACAGGACGCACCTCCAACATCAAATACCATCGTTGTCATGGCATGGGTCATATGCAGCGAGATTACCTAAGCCAGCGTGTATACGTTGCTACAGAAGATGAAGGATGTTGAGAATGAAGAATATGATGGCAAGATTTTTAACAATGATCATAGCTAAGTCTTTGGTGGTGATGATACTTCGGTCTAAGGAGCGTCATTCTCCAACGAGCGCTCTCCGCACAGATACACCTCGAAAAGATTCAGCATCACAATCTGTTTTAAATTTTTTTTGTGATCAAGAATCAGTGTGTACGCGTGATTATTGATGACGAAAGCTATAACAACTTAGTGAGCACTACTTTGATCATGAAGCTTAGACTTGCACACACACGGTCACAAAAAATTGATAAAATTGAGCATGTTATTAGAACCGAAGCAATCTCAACTAAAGCAAAAAAAGTTAAAAAACGACAGGAGCAGCTCACCGCGGCAGTGCACGCAGGCGATGGCTGTGGCTCGCTGTGGCCAAGCATGGACGCGACGGCAGCAGCTCTCTGTGGCCAACCATGCGGGCGACGGGGGCGCTCGCCGTGGCCGAGCATGGATGCGACGGCGGCGGTTCTCTGTCGCCGAGCACGCGAGAGACGGCGGCGGCTCGCCGTGGCTAAGCGCGGATGTGATGCCGGCATTCCGTTGTTGTAAATGGCAACGCCCTTACCATTTTGATTGAAATCGCTCGGTCTACTAGAAAAAAAATAAGAAACCAATCAAAGTTGACAGCTGTTGGGAGGAGGCATGGGAGGAGTAGGAGAGAAGCTGCACCTGGGAAAATAAGACATTGCAGCTCTGTTTTGGCGCCAAAAATACTCAGCTCGACAAGAATCCTTGTGGCCACGTCTAGAGCAACTGTGGGTGAGAATCCTCGAACAGAAGAGATGGAAGAGAAGGACGATGGGGAGCATCATGACTTTATTAGGTAAATAGTACTACCCATGCTTTCTTATTGATGATGCCCAGTATGCCCTTTACCATGGTTGCATTTTCCTGTGACAGGAGTAACTTATTTGTATTCTTTTTCAGAGAGACTGTGTTGACGCCGAAATCGGATCCGAGTCAAAAACACACCGTTTGCACGTCGTTGTGTGGGAACATCGACGCTTCTTTAATGTCGAGTTTGGGCAGCAACAAACTCCCCCTTGAGAGAGACCCCGTCGGAGGAGAATCATCTTAAAGCTGATTTAGGTTTGATCAGGCTAACCAGATCGTCTTTGGTCGTCGCCGAGACAAAGTAAGAACAACAAATCATAACCGGAATGGCCCTGTTTGCAAAAGGCCAAAAACACTCGGCAAAGTGTTTGTCGAGTGCCACCCACGTCATAGGCCACTCGGCCTACCTTTTAACGGCAAAGAGCTGTTTACCAAGTGTTTTTTGTCGGGGTGCCTTTTAGATCTCGACAAAAAAAAGTAGAACGAACGGACAGAAAACAGTGACGGAGACTTTGCCGAATGCCTGCATGCTACACTCGGCAAACTCTTTTTGTTTGCCGAGTGCAAGACTTACGACACTCGGCAGACTATTTTTGTTTGCCGAGTGCCAGCCTCGCGACACTTGGCAAACATTTAACTTTTGCCGAGTGTCGGGGTAAAACACTCGGCAAAATCTTAGTATTTGTCGTAGTGTTTTTACCCAGACACTCGGCAAAATCTGAGGTACTCGGCAAAATATATTTTTGAAATATTAAAATCAGCTAAAATCACACATATATCACATCACAAGCAGTTTATATAAACTACAAACATTCACATCACAGGCAATTTATATAGCCAAAAAACATATAAATCACATCACAGACAGTTTATATAAACAAGTCTCACACAAAATACAATAAACATCTATCATATTAGTTTGCTTCACACACATATCAACTACGAGGCCACTGCGGCGTATGAGGCGATTGATTCGATGCCGCATGATTCGATGCCGTCGATTGATTCTGTACAAAGGAGAAAAGATTGCATATGTTAGACAAAATTTAAAGTAGAAACAAACAACTTAAAACATTCATACTCATAGGAGTAGTTGCAGGAGGAGGTGGAGGAGGAATTAGCTCCGGTGGCAGAGGTTGACCCATCCTCTCGCTAAGACTTTGCATCCATTGAAACATATGCTTTATCCTCTGCCGCTCGGCCTCTTGCCTCTGCCGATCGGCCTCCATCCTCGCCGCCATCTCCTCCCTTAGCCTCCTCTCTTCTACTAGCTCGGCCTACAATATTTCACCTCAATATTACAATACAAAGCAAAGGTATGTAAAAATCAAAGAACGACGAATAAAACATAAGTAACCTGGAGTGCCATCTGGGACTGTGCAGTGGCTGGTCGTGGGCGTGTGGTCGGGCTTGAACTCGTGCTCCTTGCTCGAATCTGAGAGAGAGTGGGAGTGGTGGCCGTGTCGAGTGTGCTGTCGCCAATTCAGTACCGCCCGTGCTTCTTACCTCCTTCTACCCTCATGACAACTTCTCCATCAAGGTCCTAGTTGCTCGGATCGTACTCTTATCCATGGACCTCTGTTGCCATCTCAGTGTACTCACTGAGACGACTGTGGACGGTCGCATTGCTGTACGCCGAGGGCGGGTCCTCCAGGTTGTAGTTAACGTCGGACGTCGGCTTGCCCTTGTGGGCCAAAGCCCATGCCTTGAACTGGGAGCAAGACTGGCCACCATGTGACGAGGACTGCGAAAAATAGCAAAATGAGTAGAAATTATGCAGAATTGAGCGTTATAATAAAGAAATGAATTCGCGTACCCATCTAGCCGCGTATTCGTTGAGGCTTAGGTTGCCTTGATGGTGTGGTGCACTTGGCATCATCAAACGGCGCTCCCGACAAGCGTTGTGCATCTCCTCCCACTCGGCAGCGCACCACTTATTCACCATCTCTTCCCAACACTGGATATGCTGGGCGCACCACCACGGAGGCAACTACACGTCATTAAGTATATGACATATAAGAAGATCAAATTAAGCGTACTAAATCTCAGAAGAAAGCAGTATTAATGTTTTATATTTACCTGTAGGTATTCTTCTCGGGTCATCGTCATGGTTCTTGCTTGAGTTTTGGTGATCTTCGTGTCAAGGTACGTAGCATGGTATGTTACAATGGCCTAGATGCGAGCCTCGTAATGCATGTCCTTGACGAGCTTGACACAGGCCTTGTGAGCCACAGCAGCCGCCTTAGCCTCGTATCCGTCCTGGCATCTGAAGAAATCCTGCATATTGACGCGATGTATCCAGTCATTATTAAGCAATGTCAAATAAAAACTAAATGTAGTGCGAAGAATACTTACCCACAGCTCAGCCGTCACCCGCTCCGCCTTGTTGCGAAAGACCCTACCATCCCGATCTGATACATCGGGAAAGGCGATGTAGTGGTCCCATGTGTAGGCCGGCTCATGCCCTCCGCCATACGCAACCAGGCCCAGAAAGTGTAGCCTGCACAAAAGACCAAAGATGCCATTGACATGGTGTTTATGATCACCTGCAGCCACAAGCATCCAACCTCTGTCCAAGTGATTAAGATAAATCATTAGTTTCTATTGTGATTTTCAATATATCAAATAGAAAATAAATGACAACTTATTAAGTAACTTACCTAGCACCAATGGGTCGAATCAGCGGGCGTCTCTCACGAGGTATCGGTCGGGTCGGAAGGGTAGAGGGACCTCGCAACCAGACACCCGACGTTCCAGAGGAAGCTGAACCCACTGTCGCCTCCTCCTGCTCGTCATCCTGCTCCTGCTCCTCCTGCTCCTCATCTTGCTCCTGTTCCTCCTGCTCCTCATCCTGCTCGTGCTCCTCCTCCTGCTCCTTCTCCTCGGGCGACGATGGAGGTACAGGCGACGGTGGAGCTACAGGTGCCTTGCCTCTCCCTCGACCTCTCCCTCCACCCTTTCCTTGACCCTTGCTGGACCCCTCAACTGCATCAGAACCTCTTTTGTACAGCGATTTTACCTTCCTGAAACCGCCCACCATCTTTGCCCAATCACCTGAAATAAAAAAAGAGTAAACCAATCAGTACAGATAAACAAAATATATTTAGAATGAGATGCAAAAAAGAAAATTAGAAAATAAACTACTATTAAAAAATGAAAATTAATTATTAGTACAGATCATACATATATTAAAAATAATCATCATGATCGGGATTAGCTGGATCATAAGTCTCATCATTACTATCACCAATGTCAATATAATCGTGCTCGTGCTTCGAAGGAGGAATGGTGTCATCACTGTCATTGCCTAAATGTAATCGCTTAAGTAATTCTAAGTCCTTCACATTATGAACCTCATCTCCAGCGTCCTGGTCCATAGTCCTTTCATTGTCTACTTCTATTCCGATCACTTCGGTTAGGTCTATCTCAAAAGTACCTTCTAGCCCATTTTCTTGAAAGAACTCTCCGTCATATGTGTTTGGGTCTATGTTGTAATCTTCATTGTTTGGGACAGGTAATTTACCGTGTGGAGATACCTTGTACACAACATCCCAACCCTTAAAACAGTCGTCGGTTTGGCACGGGTATGAGAGATAATAAACTTGTGTGGCCTGTTGAGTCACAATATAGACATCGTCTCCTGGTAAGACGGATGACTGTCAAATTTCGACTAACCCAAGATTAGGGTTCTGTCTCACTACTTCAGGATCAAACTAATAGCATTTGAATATGACAGGATTAAGAGGTTTGCAACCATTAAACATAAGTTCATATATTTCTTCAATTCTTCCATAATACTCGACCCCATCAAGGCCTTGCGTAAAAACTCCAGTATTTGTCGTTCTTCGATTGGGCCGACTATGCTCATGTTTTGTTGTGTGAAAGCGATATCCATTTACGTCATAACCGGTAAATGACCTGACCCTACAGGCATAGTCGTCGGCGACCTGTCTCAACTCGGCACTCATAGATGCATCGGTTTGGCCCTGCAAGATCAATCAAGATAGTTCGTTATATTATTTACATATACGAGCAACTTGTAATGTCAAACTAAGTACGAGGTAAATTGGACAGTACCTTATGTTTGAACCAAGACATGAAATCGGGCATTTCATTTTCCGCACCCTGTCTAAGAAGTGTCTCAGCTTCATGTGGGGTAGGTTCCCTTGATTTACGCCAGAATTGATGATGAAATTTCTGCATGGACGGCTCCACCTCGGAAAGGTTGGTCAACACATATAACATAATATTGCGCCACTCTTCATGTTTGAAGGTCTTATGGGTCGCATCACTTGCACTTCCGAGTTGCCCTCGAAAAATGCTGAGGTTCGATTCGTCTTCGTCCGCATTGTAACGAGCTGTTGGGTTATGCACGCTCGGAAGGTTGTCACAATAGTATTTTGTTGTGAAGTTTGACACCTCCTCTAGAATGTATGCCTCTGCAATGGAAGCTTCAATTTTGCATTTATTTTTTCATTTAGTTCGAAGAACCTTTTGACATCTCTTAATTGAATAGCACCAACGGCCCTACACAGGCCTCCCCATTCGTGCCTCGTACGGGAGGTGCAAAATCAAATGCTGCATCGGATTGAAGAAGCCGGGTGGAAAGATCTTCTCCAACTTACAGAGTAACACAGGTGCCATTCTCTCCATGTCTGCAATCACGGTCTGAGATAACTCCGTAGCACAAAGGTGACGGAAGAAATTGCTCAACTCTGCCAGCACTAGCCAGACGTGCTCAGGGACATAGCCTCGAACCATCACCGGAAGAAGCCGCTCAAGCCATATGTGGTAGTCATGACTCTTTAGCCCATTGATTCGCATAGTAGATAAGTTCACTCCCCTCCTCATATTCGATGCATACCCGTCAAGGAACATTAAAGTTTGGAACCATTCTAGTACTTCCCTCCTTTGTGGCCTCTTCAGGACGAAATCGGCCTTAGGCTTCCTCCATGACTTGCTGGCTCTAGGAGGCGCCATTTTTTGCTTTGGTCTATCGCATAACATTGCCAGATCCACTCTAGCCTTAACATTGTCCTTTGTCTTATCAAGAATGTCCATGATTATTGCCCAAAGTGCCTCGGCAACATTCTTTTCAATGTGCATTACATCAATGTTATGTGAAAGTAGAAGGTCATCAAAATAGGGGAGCTTCCACAAGCCCGACTTCTGAGTCCAGGCATGTTGCTCACCATATCCCACAAAACCACCTTGTTCACTGACCTCGAGAGCATCTATTTGAGCACGAACTGCGGCGTCTGTCATCATCTGCGGTGCAGGCTCTGTAACTACAACACCTTGCTGTCCTCGAACTGTCCAAAAAACATGGATAATTCGAAACAGATACGGTTATAGATATGCAAAGATCTGCATATTTTCAACCGCATCTGTTTTGAACGGGAGACGTCTAACAAGGTTACATGATCTATGAACATGATACAAAAAAAATATCTTTTATGTCTCACCTTGCTGTCCTGCAAAGTGACAAGCCGAGAACGATGCAATTAAGTCTCTCCTGCAAAAAAAAAGAAAAATAATAGCGTCAATGTTGAGCATCTAATACACTGTCTTTCACAACTGCTCCTCCCTTTTCACTACCACCACCACCTCGCTCGCGCCATAGCGACCATAGCATCTACCACTACCACCATCACCACGCTCGTCATGGCGACCACCACCACCACCACCACCTCGCTCCCGACATACAGACTACCATCACCACCTCGCTCGCGCCATGATTACTAGCACCACCACCACAACTTCGCTCGCACCAACTACGTGTTCAACAACCATAACATGAAAGAAAATTCACCTGAGGC
>BCLG01003605.1:12450-27023 GCA_001602295.1 Zoysia matrella
TGTCCACTGTCTGACACTCGGCAAACAGTATTTTTTATTTTATTCTTTTATTCTTTTCCATAACGTGTTTTACTAAGTTTATTCGAATGTGCTTTGAAAATACCTTGTCAAATTCACTCAACAATGCATATTCGATGCTTGCACGAATATTAGACCATTATTTCATGTAGTTGTAACTCAAAATCAATTTATACGAATTAAAGTTCTATAATTATAGTAAATTGATTAAAATTATCAAACGGATCCGAAAATTCACCAAAATTTCACATGAGACAATCTATGTTGGTTATTTCCTATACAAAAAGTTTTGAAGTGAAACCTCAACTCGACCATCACTTTGACTCTAAATCTCAAGGAATCCTTCGCAATAGTAAGATTCTTGTTTGGAGATGCTTCGATTTCTGAGCAGCGTACGTGACAACTTGTGCGAAACACGCTCAATTTTTTATCACATGTTCCACATATGATATCATGAGATCTTGACAAATCTCATGATTTTCAGACTTTGTTTGTTTTTTATAGAATTTTAAAACAATTCAGCCACACGTTTATGGTCATGTTTCGTGGACAAACATGTTCGAAATTTTCTATTACTTCCCGGATAAGGCCTCACATTAGACTCAATAACATGAATATAAAATTTTTATTCATTTTATTGCATTATTCGAATCACTTGCTGTTCAAATTTGACTTATCTCCAAAAATTCTATTAAATGAAATAAATTAACTAAATATAGCAAAAAGACCGAAAAATGTACCAAATTTTAACATAGAGTAGCATACACAGTATGTGGACAGCAAAAAAAGTTAGGAGAGCAGGTAAAGAAAAAAAATCAAATGCTTTGCCGAGTGTCCACAAAAAACACTCAGCAAAATATCCGTTTGCCGAGTGTTCTGGGAATACACTCGGCAAACATTCTTTTTGCCGAGAGTCAAAGGAGGCACTCGGCAAACTGGAACACTTTTTGCCGAGTGTCAACGGCAGGCACTCGGCAAACCGTAACGGTCGCAAATGGATGTCGGGTTTGCTGAGTTGCGACTTACAACACTCGACAAAGAAGGGCTTTGCCAAGTGTTTTATGTACGCCGTGCGTTGTTGTTGTTGTGACACTCGGCAAACGTCTAGTTTGCCGAGTGCCCGTGGAATTGAACTCGGCAAACCTTTTGGCACTCGGCAAAGAGCCGGTTTCCGGTAGTGAATGGGGTAGACTGAGGAGATTAAGGTTTGGAGAGAACGAAAAATGTAAGATAAATGATAGGTTTGATTGGGATGCCCCTCAACCGGCCATGGGCCTCTGTTTTATAGAGGTAGGATAGTCTTATCTCGCAGGGCAACAGATCTCCCAAGTTAGAAAAGAACTTGGAATCAATCTGCTGAAAACTTTTTTAAACCGACACCACCGGAGTGTCCGTTAAAGTGTCGGATACTCCGGTGATAAGAGTCTCCGGTGGACTACCGGAGTCCGTCGTGTAATTCTGGGAACTCGAGAGGGCTCACCGGACAGTTGGAGCACAGTGTCGAACACTCCGGTGGGTTGAAAACCCAAACCCGAGAGGGTCTGCTGGAGGGTCCGGCGTGGTGCCGGAGACTCCGGTGCCGGACAGTCCGACATGGGGCCGAACACTCCGGTGGTCCAAGTGCCCGGAACCCGAGAGGGGTCTACCGGACCTTCTGGCAGTATGCCGGACACTCCAGCGAGTCAGGTGTCCCAAACCTGAGAGGGACTACAGGACCCTCCGATAGTATGCCGGATACTCCGATACCCCTGCGATTTTTGGGTGTCAACATGTAATTCTCAATTCAGTACACGAACTTGGCATGAAGTTTCAAGATGAGTTCGAGGCTTGGGAGTTCTGAAATGCATGCGGTGGTACTATTGGTTTTAATATTAGAAAAAGGTACGCAAATAAGAGGAAAGTCTGATGGTAAAGTTGGATCATTTAGATATGTTTGCTCTAAAGAGGGTCATCGGAAACAGGATGAAAGGGATCATATAGTAAAGTGTCCTCGAGCTGAAACTAGAACTGATTGTCAAGCACAAATGAGTCTTGTATTGGACCGAATAGTAGTAAATTATGAAGTGACTGATCTTTTTCTAGAGCACAATCACATCCTTTGTCCACCAGAAACATTCCACCTGATGTCATCACAAAGGAATATATCAAATTTGCAAGCTTTTGAAATTGACACATGCAGCCGATGGCTCCGGAATCAGACCAAAAGTAGCACATGAGTTAGCTAGTCGTCAAGTTGGTGGATCATGTAATCCTAGCTACACTCTTCGTGACCATAAAAATTATTAACGTATGTACAAAGCGACAACATGAGATGGCATATGGTCAAGCAGGAAGTATGTTGAAATATTTTCAAGAGAAAATTGCTGAGAATCCTTCATTCCAGTATGCTTTTGCAAATGGATTGTGATGAGCAAATTGCAAATATATTTTGGGCTGATACTAAATGATTGCAGACAAGCTATGTGCATTTTGGTGATCTCAGTCACTTTTGATACTACCTTTGGAACAAATATAAGGAGTCTAGGCCTTTTGGTGTCTTTGTTGGATTCAATCAATTTAGACAAACTGTTGTTTTTGGTGCAACTCTAATGTATGATGAAACATTTGCTTCTTTGAAGTGGTTGTTTGAGACCTTTGTGAAAACACAAAGTGGCAAGCAACCTAGAACTATTTACACAGATCAGATAGTGCAATGGAAAAGCTGTTGAGGAAGTATTCACAGATGGCATGGATTATGCACTTTTCGTATAATGCAGAATGCTGCCAAACATTTATCTCAACAGCAGAATGATGGCTCAAGTGATCTATCTGATTTTAGCGCATGTATGTTTGAATATGAGGATACAAAAAAATTGAAGAAATGTTTGACAACATGAGGATAAATATGAATATATAAGCAGACTTGGCTGGGTAGTATCTACAAGTTTAAAGAGAAGTGGGCTCAATGTTATATGAAGAAAGTTTACACATTAGGATTGGGAAGCACACAATTAAGTGAGAGGTTGAATTGTGACTTGAAAGATCATTTCAAATCTTATTTTGATATCATTTGGTTTTTAAATCACATTGAAATGGCAGTGGAAGGGAAAAGGGGCAAGGAACTGAATTCCCTATTTGAGTCAATAAAGATGAATATGAACATTCCACATCAGCATGTGCTACAATGTTACATGAAGAGAATGAATATCTTGCCTCTGTTGACAATGAGGATTTAGCATTCGAGGAGTACAAAGTTATTGGCAATTAATCCTACCCTCATCACCGGCAAACGGCATCGCGTCCCAGTCCTCATCACCGGCAAAGGGCGTCGTGTCACGGTCCTCTTGCAGGGGCTGGCGTCGGCAAGAAGCAGCGTACAGCACTGCATTCCACGCCATTGCCGTTGGCTCCATCACTAAGGCATCACCGTCGGCTCCATCACTAGGGCATCGCCGCGCCTCTCCTTTCTGCAGTTCTGCTTGTTCTTGCTGAGAGGGGAGAGAGAGCACGAGTGGGAGGACGAGAGATGGAGAGAGCGAGGCGAGCGATTCCTTGGCTTCGATTGGATTTTTTTCCTTCCCATGAAATGCCGAAGCAGTCGTTACTTTCCTCTAGAACGGAGGCAGCGATTCCTTCGTTTCAAACGAGGACATCAGTTCCCTCTTTTGGAATGTAGGAATTTCACAGGAATCTAACAGGAATTTCACATGTATCAGTTCAATTTCACGAGAAAAACATAGGAAACAGAAAAAATTCTCACATTTCAAAGGAGGCCTGAAATTTCCTTTACCCTTCCCTCATTCCAAACGGGGCCTAGGAGGTTACATTCTAGGACATTGCTTTTGATGTTGTGCAGCCCCACTTTAATCAGAATTTGGTTGTTGTTTTAGGAACTGATATGACACTATCCTACTTTGTGACGAATGGTGTGATTGATTCCAAAAATATTTTTTGTGAAATTCTACATATTTTCATCACATTTTAGCGATGCTAAACATTTTAGTAGAGGCCAGTGCTAGTCTTTAGCAGTACCACTCCCTTCATCCCAATACAAGTTTATTTATAAGTTTTGTTGACTACAGCTGTGATCAATGATTTTTATAAGTTTAATTAATTTTAGTAATATAAATTATATATATTATGAAAGTATTTCTATTGATGAATTAAAAAGTACAAATACTAGACTTTTAAATTTAACAAAGCTACAAAAATTATTGGTCGAAGTGTCGGTCAACAAAAATTAGAAATAAATTTCTACTGGAAGGAAGGTAGTACTATTTTGATTCAACAATACTAATTAAAGAATTTTTTTTAAGGTAAAACGCCTTGAGTGGGCTTCTATTTCATTCAAATACAAGAAATAGTGCATGGGCAATTGTGTTCTTACCCCTACTTTGACGTTCAATTGTGAGTTTACCCTTGTTTTTTAAACTTTGTGATTTTACCCCTATTTTTCAAAAATGAAGCCTTGACTGCCCCTACTCTGTTAAGTACAGTTAACGGTGGAGTAGAATGTAATAGGACAGAAATGCCCTTGTGATTTTACCACTTCTTTTCTCGTATGTTTATGATTCTACCCCTATTTTGTTTCAACATTGATAATATTTAGACATAACATAATATTTTGAAAGAACATTTAAAAATATGTTTTTGTAAAGAGATTATTACAGGATTTTAACTCCGCCTAGGTTTAACATAGCTTTATGTTTAACATAGCCAGTCCCAAGCCCGGATAAAAGAGGAGGGTACTCTACCTATGCTTCCTAACATAGGTGGAGGTTTCACCTATGTTGCCATGACATAGCCGGTATCAAGTCCGAATAATTTAGTGAGTTGTGTTAGGCGTGGCGAGGTAACAACTATCATAGTCATTCCCATGGAAATGAAACCCCAAAGAATTTTGTTGAGGCGTAACCCTCTTAGCGACACGCTATGCCGGAACCGGGTATAGTGGAAAATGAGCAAGGACTGGGTCACCACATCCTTAGTGGTGCACTGTATCGTGATCTGGATATGGTGGCAAGTGTGCAAAGATCGGGTCGTTGCATCCTTAGTGGCGCGCTACACCGTCGCCTGAGTGTAGTAGAAAATGAGCAAGGGTCTTCGCATTTGACTCGGCGGATGCGGAGGGTAAGGAAGCTAGTCGAGCCTTGTAAGTCGCAGGTAGGTAGTTGGAATGTAGGATCACTCACGGGTAAGCTTAGAGAGGTACTCGATGCTATGATTAGGCGACATGTAAATATTCTTTGTGTTCAGGAGACAAAATAGAAGGGTCAAAAGGCAAAGGAGGTGGAAGATACCGGTTTCAAGCTTTGGTACACGAGGACATAGACAGAAAAAAATGGGGTAGGCATTGTGATTGACAAGAGGTTTAAGGATGACGTGGTGGACATCAAGAGGCATGGAGACAGGATTTTTCTATTGAAGCTAGTTATTGGAGATTTAGTTCTGAATGTAATTAGTGCTTATGCCCCTCAAATAGGTCTGGATGAGAGTGTCAAGAAGCAATTCTGAGAGAATTTGGATGCGATGGTCAGCAGTGTGCCTATCACTGAGAAGCTTTTTACAGGAGGAGACCTAAATGGGTACATTGGCTCTTCTAGCGTAGGCTTTGAGAGGGTACATGGTAGTTTCGGCTTTGGGAGTAGGAATTAAGAAGGAGAGGGGGTTTTGGACTTTGCTTTGGCCTACGATTTGTTTGTTGTCAACTCCTGTTTTAGAAAGAGAGCCTCTCATTTAGCAACTTTTCAGAGTGGTCTTCACTGTAGCCAGATTGATTTTATCTTAGCAAGAAGAGAAGATAGGCATGCCTACTTAGACTGTAAGGTGATACCAGAAGAATGTGTGGGACCTCAGCATAGGCTTGTGGCAGCGGACTTTTGCTTTCAGGTGCGCTCTCTACGGAGGAAGCAAACCAAAGTGAAAAGGACAAAGTGGTGGAAGCTCAAAAAAGATGCAGCACAAACCTTCAAGGAAAGGATTATTGAGGAGGCCCCTTGGCAGGCAAAAGATGATGCAAATGTTATGTGGTTGAAGATGGCCGTTTGCATTAGAAAAGTAGTCTCAGAAGAGCTTGGTGTGACTAGATGAGCCAAACGTGAAGCCAAAGAAACATGGTGGTTGAACGAGAATGTCCAGAAGGCTATCAAAGAGAAGAAAGAGTGTTTTAAGCAGGTACACCTTGATAGAAGCGCGATCAACATAGAACAATATAAAATGGCAAAAAAGACCGCAAAGCGAGCGGTGAGTGAGGCAAGAGGTCAGATGTTTGATATCTTGTACCATCGACTAGACACGAAAGAAGAGAAAAAAGACATCTATAAGATAGCCAAAAGCCGAGAGAGGAAAACTAGGGACCTCACCCAAGTTAAATGCATTAAGGATGAAGCAGAGTGTCTGT
Organism: Zoysia matrella; assembly: GCA_001602295.1. Classification (NCBI taxonomy): domain Eukaryota; kingdom Viridiplantae; phylum Streptophyta; class Magnoliopsida; order Poales; family Poaceae; genus Zoysia; species Zoysia matrella. The sequence goes on from BCLG01003605.1 coordinate 18,848, forward strand.
TAGTAAATGATAAAGAGATCAAGGATAGATGGAGAGAGTATTTCGCTAAACTCTTGAACAAAGATAGTGGGAGCTCATCCATTGAGTTGGATATCTCTTTTGATGACCTAAACAAACACTTTGTGAGAAGATTTCAGGAATCCGAGGTAAAGGAGGCTTTGAAAAGGATGAAAGGGGGTAAGGCGTTGGTCCGGATGGGATTCCCATTGAAGTGTGATGTCTCGACGATGTAGCAATAGTTTGGCTCACCAAGTTGTTCAATCTTATCTTCCGATCAAACAAGATACCTAACGAGTGGAGGCGAAGTACTTTAGTACCGATCTTTAAGAACAAGGGAGATGTGCAAAGTTGTACTAACTATCGAGGGATCAAGTTAATGAGCCACACAATGAAGCTATGGGAGAGGGTTATTGAGCACCATCTGCGGGGATCAACAAGAGTCCCCCAAAATTAATTTGGTTTCATGCCTGGGAGTTCCACTATGGAGGCAATTTTCTTATTAAGGCAACTGATGGAGAGATACAGAGAACAGAAGAAAGATCTGCATATGTTCTTCATTAACTTGGAGAAGGCTTATGATAAAGTGCCTAGGAACATTATATGGTGGGCATTGAAAAGGCACAAAGTCTCAACAAAATACATTAACCTCATCAAAGATATGTACAAAGATGTGGTGACTAAGTGTCAGAACAAGTGATGGAGACTCCGACGAGTTTCCAATTAATATAGACTGTACCAGGGATCGGCTCTGAGCCCTTATCTTTTTACTTTGGTGATGGATGAGATTACATGAGACTTACATGGGGACATTCCTTGGTGTATGCTCTTTGTGGATGATGTGGTGCTAGTGGACGAGAGCAGAATAGGGGTGAACCAGAAGTTAGAATCTTGGAGACATGCTTTAGAATCAAAGGGTTTTAGACTTAGTAGATCTAAAACAGAGTATATTTGGTATGATTTTAGTGCTATCGCAGTCGAAGAGGGAGATGTCAGACTTGATGGCCAGGTGGTACCCAAGAAGAACACTTTCCGTTATTTAGGTTCAATGTTGCAAAAAGATGGAGATATTGATGAGGATGTAAGTAATAGAATTAAAGCTGGATGGTTGAAGTGGCGTCAAGCTTCCGGAGTCATATGTGATAGTAGGGTGCCACAAAAACTCAAAGGTAAATTCTTTAGGACTGCAATTCGTCCTGCCATACTATATGGAGCAGAGTATTGGCCGAAATGCAACATTGAGATGGATGTGTGGCCACACGAGGAGAGATCATGTCCGGAACGTTGACATACAAAAGAGATTAGGAGTGACACTAGTTAAGGAGAAGCTTGTGCAGCATTGTTTGAGGTGGTTCGGACATATTCAACGATGGCCACAAGAGGCACCGGTCTGTAGTGGGATGGTAAGTTGGCCAAACGGTGTGAAGAGAGGCAAAGGTAGACCAAACTTGACTTGGAAAGAGTTTGTGAAGAGAGATCTGAAGGATTGGGATATCGTCAAAGAGTTAGCTTTGGATAGGAGTTCGTGGAGGCTAGCAATTCATGTTCCTGAACCTTGATTGCCGGTTACCGTTCCTTTTTAGTTGTTTCTCGGGGTTTCATCTCCAGCCTACCCCAACTTGCTTGGGACTAAAGACTTTGTTGTTGTTGTTGTATTTTTATAGGATTTTAACAAAATTTCAACAGCATATTGGCAATATTTAAGCTCACTTTGATAATTTTAACAATAACATAACAACATAACATGTCCAATAATCAAACATACCAACAGCCCAAGCAACCTAGGTAGGGGGAAATACATGCACAGCACCAAAAGAAAACTGATGACAAAAATGTGATAATCCACAATATTTTTAGATGGCAATTTCATTCTTAATTAACACACAAAAAATGACCAAACATAGCATCAATCCTGGAACCTCTTCACTCGGCGTCACGTCCGGACAGGGAAGTGGACACAGCCAGGATGGCACCTTGCGGCGTTGCCACTGCCCTTATTGGCGGCGGCGGCAGGATACGCCATCGGTTTGACCATCCGGACCAGCGTTGGCCCGACACTGACGGCCTTTTCGCACCGGCAGCTATTCAGGAACCCACCCCCACCGCTGCCTTTCTTCCGGCCGGCAGCGCTGCAGGACATCGCGGGGGTGACCTCCGCGGGGGACTCCGGGACGACGAAGCGAAACTCAATTTCTTGCCTGATGGAATTTCACGCATCCTCTAGCGGCTGCACACGCCTGCCCTTAGGACGTGCTTGCTTGTCCACGCGCTCCTGCCTGCCCGGTCGTCTGTAGCTGCTCCCGCTCGCCACCCGCGCCTACTGGCCGGGCCACGCCCAGGAAGGCATATTACAGATTTTTCCTTTTTAGAGAACAACCTTCATGGTGCCCATAATTTGAACAGTTGAGGTTGGCTACTCCATGATCAAGATTTTTAGTATTTCTAGCTAAGTAGTCAGCAACAACATTTTGTTCTCTAGGAATGTATTTTACAACACTTTGAGCTTTCTCCATTGGACTTCGAAGATCATCAACAACATGATTAAGGGCCCTTTTGGCAGAGCTCTCAGCTCCTGATTCTCAGACAAAATCAAGAGAGCTTTGCCAGATGCTGTTTTTCAGAAGAAGTGATTCTTGTCTGATTCTGTGAAGTGATTCTTTGAAATGAACTAAGAGGCTGAGAGCTGAAAAAAGTAGCCTCTTTTGATTCTGTGAAGTGATTATCTGTCCTGATTCTAAGAGTTTATTATAGAGAACCAAAGAGAATCACTTTCAGCCACAGAATCACTTCACAGAAGAATCAAGAGTGAATCTAGAGAATCAGGAGCTAGAGCTCTGTCAAAGGGGCCCTAATTCTCCAGTCCGGCTATCCTCCTCTCCCATGGGATTCTGCAAATAAGAAATAAGAGATTGACAATCCGAGAGGAAAACACAGTTTGTGACCTGGAGATAAGAACATATGATTGCTCCAAGATTCATGCATAGAGTTGTTAAGGCCCATGTATAGTATAGGCCCATAGCCCACAAGGGAGTCTATATATATTGAGCTTCACCATCAGGATTACATATCCTTAAACCATCCTTTGGTACGTAACATGGTATCTCAGGCATGGATTAGGGTTAGGGTTAGAGTTAATCAATTTTTTTAACCCTCCCCGGTCCTTTTAGACCCTCCACCGTGCCCTTGTTTCTCCTGCCATCTCGGCCGCCTCTGGCAATCGCGTGGCCTCTCCTCGCCGCCGTTCGGCCTCTCCTCGCCGCCGTTGCGCGGCTCCTCTAAGCCGTCGTCGTGGCCCTGTCTTCACGCCGTCGTCTGCGGCTCCGACTGCTCATCGTCACACCTCACCTGTTCATCATCGTGCCTCCTTTGGTCATCGTCTTCCAGCCACCGGAGCAGTCTGATTCGCCTGATCTGCTGCTGCTATGGCCCGATCTGCTGCTGCTGTGGCTCGATCTGCTGCTGGTGTTGTCCGATCTGTCCTCTTGTAGCCATTGGACTGCATCTGTTGCTGCTGCTGTTCTGTTTTTCTTCATGATGATGCAACCCTCTGCAATTGCTATTCCTCTGAAGTTAGAAGGTCACAATTATCGTGAATGGGCTTTTTCTGTCAAGACTGTCCTCATAGGCTATGGACTTGCTGATCATCTGATTGAAAACCCGCATATTGATGCATCAAAAGATGGTTCAGGTGCTGCAACAGTGAAGTCATGGCACACTGATGATGATAGGGTGATGAGTGCTATTGTCACTAGTATGATTTCATCACTGATCATGAGTCTGGAGCATCATAAGACTGGAGCATCATAAGACTGCTAAGGAGATGTGGGACTACTTGCAGCAGAGATATGTTCATGATAATGGTGCTCATCTGCATACTCTCATGCAAGGACTTCGTGGGCTTTAGCAGGCTGATCTGACTATTGATGACTACTACACATATTTTGAGTGTTTAATGGGACCAGTGCTATCAATGGTTCCCTCCTCTACTGCAGATTGTGTTGGTTGTGACAGTAAGAACAAGTTCATTGAGAAGTTTCTCATCTATCAGTTTGTTATGGGTCTGCGATCTGAATTTGAGCCCGTTTGTGTGCAACTGCTCAATAAGTCCACTGTTCCATCTATTGCAGAAGTCCTGTCTTCCTAGATTGCTGATGAAACTCGTCTTTGTTCTTTGTCCTCTACTGGTTCTTCAGTTATGCAGCCTTACAGTGTTCTTGCAGCACCTCATACTACCAATGCTGCAAGAGGAACTTCTTTGGAAACTAAACCTTTTGCTCATTATGGAAGAACAAATCATCGCTCGGACACTTGTTTTACAAAGCATCCTGAAAAGTTGGCTGAATTTTGTGCTGCTAGTGTTCACGGTTCAGCCAGCACACCGAGAGGCTCTACTACTGCTACTGCCACCTCTCATATTGATACTTCTCGGTCATCCTGGGCACTTGATTCTGAAGCCTTTTTCATGTCACTTCAGATCAGTCCCAATTGGTTGATTGCAAGCCAGTCACTGATGGTTCTTCTATTCAGACTGTTGATGGTACATCTTGTTCTATTTCGCACAAGGGCTCTGTTTACACATCTCATTTTTCTGTGCCCGATGTTTCTTTTGTACCTCAGTTGTCTATGAATCTTCTTTCTGTTGGTCAAGTAACAGATCAGAATTGTTTTGTTGGATTTGATGACTCATCTTGTTTTGTCCAGGATCGTCGCACAGGAGCAGTGATTGGGACTGGCCGTCGCCATAAGGGTTCCTCTAGCCTCTACATCCTAGACACTTTGCGTATTCCTTCCACCGCTCGTGTGTCTTCTATTACATCGTCCACCACCTCATCCTTCACCAAGTGGCATCATCGTCTAAGTCATTTATGTGGGTCTCGGCTGTCCACATTAATAAAGAATGGTTGTTTAGGTTCCACATCTATTGAGTCTAGTTTTCATTGTAAAGGGTGCAAACTTGGCAAACAAATACAACTACCATATTTTTCTAGTTGTTCCCATTCTGAGAAGCCTTTTGATCTTATTCATTCTGATGTATGGGGTTCTGCACCTTTTGTTACACAAGGCCATCATAAGTATTATGTCATTTTTATTGATGATCATTCTCGATACACTTGGGTCTATTTTATGAAACACCGCTCTGAGTTGTACTCAATTTATCAATCTTTTGCTCGCATGATTTATACTCAGTTTTCTACTCCTATTAAAGTCTTTCAATCTGACTCTGGTGGTGAATATTTATCTGACAAGTTTCGCCTGTTTTTGACCTCTGAGGGTACTCTTGCCCAGCTCTCTTGTCCTGGTGCTCATGCTCAGAATGGTATTACTGAGCGAAAGCACCGTCATCTTATCAAGACTAGTCGTACGCTTTTGATCGCCTCTTTTGTTCCATCTCATTTTTGGGGAGAGGCTGTCTCCACAACTGTTCATCTTATCAACAGACAACCTTCATCCAAATTGTTTGGTAAATCCCTAGGCGAAGTGCTTTTTGGTACTCCTCCTCATTATGATCACCTTCGAAATTTTGGCTGTACTTGTTACATCTTGCTTTCTCCTCGTGAGCGTACCAAGTTAACAACTCAATCAGTTGAGTGTGTCTTTTTGGGGTACAATGTTGAACATAAGGGTTATCGTTGCTATGATCCTTCCGCACGTCGCATTCGTATTTCTCGAGATGTGACTTTTGATGAGAATCGTCCCTTCTTTTATAACCTTGCCACACATTCCTCCTATTCTCCAATTGAGTCTACATCTTTCATGTGTCTTCCCCCTCATACTGATGATGTCTCTCCACCACCCACTTCTCCACCTTCTGAGTCTTCACCACCCACTCCACCATCATCATTTATTCCACCAAAACCTCCTATCAAGTATGTCTGCACTCATCGTCCCAAAGAGCTCATAGAGCTTCCATCTTGTCCACCCCCTTCTGCCAGTCCTGATGTTCCTGTTTTTTATGATGCTGCTAACACTGATGAGTCCCCTGTTAGTTCTGATGAGCCACAGGTTGGTGATGGATACAATCTACGAGATCATTCCACTATGGAGCCTATTGACAGATATGGTTTTCCACCTGTGACAAAATCTCGTGTCGGTGCTGTTGTTGTTGATGAGCCATCCACTTATCAGGAAGCTTCTGTTTCTCCAGAATGGCAACTTGCTATGACTGAGGAACTTGCTGCTCTTGATTGTACACAGACTTGGGACACTCGTGCCATTACCATCCCATGCTGTGCCAATTACCAGCAAGTGGGTCTTTAAGATCAAGACAAAGTCAGATGGCTCTATTGAGAGATATAAAGCTCGTCTTGTTGCTAGAGGTTTTCAGCAGACCCAGGGTTGAGATTATGATGAAACCTTTGCTCCAGTGGCTCACATGACCACTGTTTGTACTATGATTGCAATTGCTGCTACTCGTTCTTGGACTATCTCTCAAATGGATGTCAAGAATGCTTTTCTTCATGGTGATCTGCATGAAGAAGTTTATATGCATCCACCTCCAGGAGTTGATGCTCCTCTTGGACAAGTATATCGGCTATGTCCTGCTTTATATGGCCTCAAACAAGCCCCTCATGCTTGGTTTGAGCGGTTTGTATCTGTGATAGAGGCTGCCGGTTTTTCACCAAGTGCTCATAATCCTGCTCTATTTATTCATCTTTCACCACGAGGACGTACTCTGCTTCTTTTATATCTTGATGATATGTTGATAAACGGAGATGATGCTGACCATATTTCCACTGTCAAACAACAGCTTAGTGAACAATTTCAAATGTCTGATTTGGGATCTCTCAGCTATTTTTTGGGGATTGAGTTCTCACATTCTGCCAAGGAATATTATGTTTCCCGGTCCAAATATATTCATGATCTGCTTGATCGTTCTGGAATTACTAATAATCAGACTGTTGCAACACCTTATGGATCTTCATTTGCAGCTTCATCCAACTGATGGCACACCTCTTGAAGATCCTTCTCAATATCGTCACATTGTAGGCAGCCTGGTTTATCTTAGGCCTGATATTGCTCATGCTGTTCATATTCTGAGTCAGTTCATGAGTGCTCCTACTTCGGTTCATTTTGGTCATCTACTTCGTGTTCTGCGATATTTGAGGGGGACATCATCTCAATGCTTGTTTTATGCTAGTAATAGTCCTCTTCAGCTTCATGCTTACTTAGATGCTACGTGGGCAAGTGATCCAACAGATCGTCGTTCTATCACTGGGTATTGTATTCTTCTTGGATCATCACCTCTCACATGGAAGTCCAAGAAGCAGGTGGCGGTCTCTCGATCTAGCACAGAGGCCGAACTCCGAGCACATGCCACTACTACTTCAGAAATTGTTTGGCTTCGGTGGCTGCTCGCTGACTTTGGAGTTGCTTGTGATGCCCCTACACCTATTCTATGTGATAATATTGGAGCCATACAAATTGCCAATGATCCTGTCAAACACGAACTTAAGAAGCATATTGGTGTTGATGCACATTTTACTCGGTATCATTGCCATCAGAAAACAATTGTTCTTCAGTATGTGCCGTCATAATTACAGGTGGCTGATTTTTTCACCAAAGCTCAGACCAAAGAACAACATCGTCTTCACTTGCTCAAACTCAATGCATCAGATCCTCCATTTCCCCCTTGAGTTTGAAGGAGGGTGTTAAGGCCCATGTATAGTACGGGCCCATAGCCCACAAGGGAGTCTATATATATATTGAGCTTCACAATAAGGATTACTTATCTTTAAACCATCCTTTGGTACGTAACAAGAGCTTCTGCATGGATAGCAGATTTTGCAATATTAGTCTTAGCCTGAATTTGGAGGGACCATGGGTGATGGTCGTTGTATTAGAAATGTAAATTCCAAGTCCTGTATGAGCACCTTGAATGAAGGAAGCATCCATCCTGCAACAACAATTAAATAAAGTAATAGAGACATCTTGCTGCTGGTGGATTGCAGAGTTAGAGTTGTTGATACAAGTTTCTTTTTCAATTGTAAAAGCTTCATATTGAGCCTTTTGGGCAGCTTTTGCTTGAGAGATAACAGAGGGAATAGGCCAGGATTTATTATTCAATCTGTGATCATTCCTGGCCTTCCAAAGAAACCATATGATGTAAAAAGTAAGGTCAATTTGATCACTAGAAGTAAGATATTCAATCATAAATTTTAGTATTTGAGCACATGACCCA